>BPLR01000029.1:0-98810 GCA_021605095.1 Caerostris extrusa | reverse complement strand
TACGTATTGCTGTTTAGAAATACAATAGTCAATTTGTTTCTACCTTCGCGATATATATTTCTTGACGATTTTCATACAAATAAATCGTGATTAGTCCGATATACATAATATATAACGATTAAAAATTATATAAATTATTAAAATATATGTGAAAAGATCTGTTCCTTTAATTAATTATGTAGCATACGTTGGATGCAATGCATGGCATAAGTTGTTGTAATCCTAACACGATGCTTGTGATGAACGTATGTGTTCCATTTTCTCTTTAAAATAAATATTGAAAGAAAAAAAAAAAAAATGACGCATCGTTTTTGTTTAAATCTGTCACTTGTCATATCTGTGAAATAGATATAGTTAAAATGATGACTTATTCATGTAATCAGCATTCCAAACATAACAGAAACTTGATCCGTTCTAAAACGGAAAACAATGTGTTTCGGTTTTGTTTTCAAATCGTTATCGATCAGTCAATAATATTGTTTGCTTTAGAATTAAGATCAAGCCTCATTCTAGTGTAGAAAACGAAGATATGTTAATTAATTAATTACACGTATAAATCAGAAAAAGTCAACTTATTTAATTATAAACTAGTTGTTTTATCCATTTGATTGGAGATGTTTAAAAATCCCAATTCTTTCTAATTGAGAGCAAAGGATCTAGTTTAATGGAACTAATTATCTATCAAGTTAATTGAATTAAGCTGAAGAATAAAAAGAAAAATTCGGAACAAATAAATAATGAAGAAATCGAAGGTAATAAATAGGGCCTCATATTACAAAATCGTAATACAATTTTGTACATTGACAGAACAGTTTTATAAATAAAAACTTTTGATATAAAAAAAAATTATTTTAAACCTTTTTAGACACACTTTTATAGAGTATGCTGAATAAAATATTTTTTTTTCACACTTATATACACTTTTCACATTTATATAAACTTATAAATTTTTTAACTAAATGAAGACATGGAATTCCTACATGTATTTTGAAAAAGTCACAAGTTGCCATCGAAAGATAATCCCGGATTATTTTTTAAATATATTTTCTTATTATTTTGTGTTTTTTATATACATTTATAATATGTTATTAAACTGTTATGGTTATTTATATCTATTATAATACTACTGTAAAAGTACAAATATTAAAAATAAATATAATCAACGCTATTACTGAAAGGCATTTTTCAGTTTAGTTGAATATTTCAAAACAAACAGATGATTAAATTTAACGTCAAATAAATGAATAGACGAAACTCCAGTACTATGAATTTCAGCATATAAATACAATTGGGGAAATTCAAGTTTAAAGTAAAAATTTTCATTAGATTTTTGACTATCGTCTAAATGATAGTAGCAATGATGGATTATCACAGGGATAAGTATAACCAGAAGAAATAATTGGTCAATATTGACAGGAAAGTAATAATAAAGATAAATTACAAAGATCAAAAGGGTAAATATTTATCGACATTAGTACGGGGAGACTAACTGTCAGTCATTTAACTCTATCAACCATCCGATGTGAAATTGGAGCAACGTGACCCTGATAGGCGATGGAAAGCCTTATCATACGGACTAAATATAGCGACGCAAGGCATTGAGCAAACCAGGGTTGCCAGCAACATAACACATTTTCATAACACTACACACAAACATTATATAACATATAACATTTTCATAACACTACACACAAACGCAACTTTTATCCTACATCACACAAATCTGTTACTCATGTTGGTGCAGATAGAATAATATCCAATGAAATGTTAAATGAACATCCAGCATCCAATGAAATACCGAGTTTCAGATGACGTCATAATATGCATGATTGTTTGCTGAGAGGAAAAACTAAGTTGTTGCTTGATAAGACCTGAATGTAATCCAATCTTACTAAATTGGCGTCATTCTTCACCTCTCACCTGCGCCATCATTTCCAATATCAGGAGAGGCGGAATGAGATGCCAATACGAATCCTCGAACGTGTTCGAACATTTTAACAGTAATCTCCGTCTTTCTTCAGTTACAATTTAACATCAAATAATTCCCCATTATACAAAGTAAGCTGATTGAGCAGTTTGCAGTGTTTTATTTTTAACTTGGAAAGCAAGCTGTTTTCTAGATGCTTTAGATTTCTAGATCATGTGTTTAATAAATTCAAGCTTAAAATTCTTACTGTACAATGTATGATTGTTTGTTAGCATACCAACACCAGCAAAACACAACTGCAATAGTGTCAGGGTTGATTGGACCTAGCATTGCACTGACTGGACATGAATTGTCTTCAGTGACGACTCATGGCACACCGACGCGGTTGGATAAAAAACAAGCAATATAAAAATTGTTTTTTAAAGTCAATTTCTACTTTTCTTTCACTGTATTGCAATAAGTCCTTCATAAATAATTTTCATTCATTTTTTTAAGTTTATCTGGCGCCCTCTATGGGTAGATATATGCAACTTAAATTTAAAAAAAAAAGTAAAATGAATTAATTAAATTTAATTACTGAATGGATATTTGAAAAAAAAACTGTATTCACATCCAGTGTCATCCACTACAAGTTCAAAAATTATCTGAACTTGAGTGGTTGAATAAAAAAAGTATTTTATGAACGATTGAAAATTTAAACAAGATACATATATAGGAGAGAGTGTGAGCTAATAGAAGGAATTGAAACCACCAAAACTGATCCAGATTTTATGTTGGTTGAAGAATCATCTTTCTCTGCCTTTTTTTTTTTTTTTTTTTTTTTGGAGGGGAAAGAGGGTGAATTTTCTAATCTTTTTGCTTTCTAGATCATCACTACGGGCTCCCGCCGTTCGACATAACCCTTTCTTCACCATATTTATATCTTCAATAGTTTTGTGGCATCGACAATTGGTCCCTAATTGTACCGAATTTAAACTTAAATTCTTTTAATTTAATTTTTTGTTTTTCCTTTTACTTTATTTTTAGTATTTTTTTAATTTTGAGTACCATTCATTTAATTTTAGAAACATTATCTTTTATTCACACTAACATTTAAAAAGCAGCCAACTAAAATCATTATATTTATCTATGAATTAAGATGAGGAGGTTAAGGGGTTTATCTCCATTGGTACTCCGTAATCGGTACGCCAGGAGTCATCTTTCCGTCCTTCTGCAAATATCTAGTGACGAAAAGATAAAGAAAAGAGATAGAAGAACGTGAGCTGGTAGGAGATAGTTGATCATGTTAAATAAATAATTCCGATTGGCTGGCCTTCCACTATATCTTGAGATTTTTTAAATCTCTGGGGGAGGGATACGTCTTTTGGAATCCCAGCATTATTGTAGCATGACACAAGGAGTGATGACTTGCAATAATGGTACTTATATATCTTCTGGTTCATGTCCTCTCCGCCTTTAAAATTTAAATTTCCAACAACTTCCACAAACGATGTTCCAATAAAAAAAAAAAAAACACGAAAACTATATTGTATAAAGTCTATATTATATAAATGTAACAGACTCTTTGAAAAAAATGTGTAAAAATTGAACAAAAATGACTAACAACACTATGAAAAATACTTATAATAACACCTACTAAAATATTATAATATATATATATATATATATATATATATATATATATATATATTATAATATATATATATATAATATTATATAATAATTATATAATATTAATATATATATATATATATTAATAATTATTAAGTAATAATATTATATATTATAATAAATACTACGACTAATATTTTATTATATAAATATACCAGACTCTTTGAAAAAATGTGTGTAAAAATTGAAAAAAAAAATGACTTACAACGCTAAGAAAAAAATACTTATAGTAATTAATATCTTATACTTAAAATACTTACAACACTGCGAAAAAAAAACATTATTAATAGCAAAAAGTTAGAAACGTTATAAAAAAATGGATATTTTTCGAATTTTTTTTTTTTTTTTTTCTCCTCGTCTTTGATTTTAAGAATCACTAACCTAGAGCGTCAATTCTATTCATAGCCGCCCATTCATAATGCATTACGGTACGTTAATCAAATTCAACGATCTGTTACGTTGCAGATAGTTTTGAGCCCATACGAGCTTAATTTTTAATAAAATAATGCCTGGCCGCACGACACACCTTTCTATTGATTGTCATACATCCTTTAAGGTTATTAGATCATGTTAAATAAAAAAATAGTAGGAAAACGCCTTCGATCAATATAAAATATACTAGTGCTTTAACCCGTTAGCTGGAGATAATTTGGCAAGAAAATCCTGCAGGACATTAGGCAGTTAATGAATCAATGCTAAATTGGGTAAAAAGCTTCATCCAAGAACAGAGGTGGACGAAACCTAATTGACTTGCAATTTTTCTGATAGTGTGTTTGCTCATTTCTTTTTTTCTCGCATGACCATCGATAAATTTCCGTTGCATCTTTTTTATATCTTAAAAGTGTATAAGGAAGAAATTTATTATTACTGATTCAAGATATAAAATCGATAAAACCTCATTTTTTAAAAATCTGAAATAAAAACCAATGAAAATAACGGAGTACAAAACTTAAATATTATAATTAATATTACTGTGCCCAAAAAGTAAGACCAATTTATTTTTTTTTTCAAAAGCTCTATTTATTCTTCCAAATTTATTGCATCGCCTTCAAAGTAATCACCTCCGGACTCAATGCGCATATGCCAACTTTTTTTCCAATTCTCAATGCATGCTAAAAATCATCGGCAGGAATGGCCTTCAAAGCGAGCGGCGATTCACGAAGAATCTCTTCAATGGACTGAAAACGGCATCCCCGAAGTGGTCTTTTGAATTTAGGGAATAGCCAGAAGTCGCATGGTGCTAAATCAGGTGAATACGGAATTAATTCAGACATTTCAAAAAACCGTCGGAATCAGTTTAAGCGTCTCACGAAGCCAAGCGTAACTCAAGCACTAATGAATATTTTGACGTGAAATTTTTTACATAGATGTCAAGGACAGTGCCAGCAATCTAAACAAGTAAAAATTGAAATCCCGTAAGCCCCGGCAATTTTAAATTGAAAATGGGTCTTACTTTTGGACACAGCAGTAATTTTTTCCGGGTTCCCGAAAGACACTTGTGTGCAATATGCAACTAGAAAAAGGTATTACATAAAAATATTGCACTCGTAAAAGCAGAAGAGATAGTAATTTTCTAGGAAACTATTTTCTTTTGGGAACATCCACATAAATTTATTTAATTTCTTATTCTTTTTTTTTTTGCTGCAGATATTTTACTTCTCAGCAAAACATATTTTTGCACTCCATTGTTCTGAGCTGGTAACATCAGCACGGATTTCACCTATCATAAAAGATCGCAAAAAAAAAAAAAATGTCACACACAAAAATGTCGAGTATTTTTTCTTCTCTATTACTCAATGATACGTGTTCTTCAATGAGACATTTCCTTATCATAACTTAAGTTCTGACTCTTATCAGCAGCATTACAACCGCAAAATTCAAGACAAAAGAAAAACGCTACCTTCATTTTGGGAAACTGATAACAAAAAAAAGTTCATTTCAATTGTTTTGATAGTTTTAAAGGCTAAATGAAGATATTTTTAGAAGAAAAAAAAAAATCCGTAAACGCCTATTAATCTCTTAAAACAATTAACAAATGGAAATGAAATGAAAGTAAATTGCAAAAATATTTTTTTCACACACGTCTTTGATGAATGAAAAAAATGAACAAGTTATTTAATAGCAATCACGCTTTCAAAATAAACTATAGGTATGGAATTTGAGGTACTCTTTACAAATAAAAAGGAAGTAGAAAGATGTAGGCGTTTTTGTAAACTGGAAATGAACAGTTCGACGAAAACAGAGTAGTAATAAAATAGAGCGCGTCCCTCTATTTTAAAGGAACAGAGAGTTGTGACAAACATTTCTCATCCTTTTCCGTACTAGAGTTGGCGTTGTATCGCCGCGTGGCTCCTTTTACCTGCGAGCAATTATTTAGAAAACGTAAACACATTACGAAGCGATTCTGAACATTCCGAGAAATTCCTCTCAAGTCATGCATTTAATGAACTATGTGCTCACTAAAGATGAAAAGATACAAGAAGTATTGTTTTGCAACCCAACCGAAGCTAACGTTGTTTCTGAAAAAAAAAGACTAATGATATAGATTATTGCCACGATACATGAAATCATTGACTTCCCTATAGACTCTGTGTGAGGTTTGTCGTTGTTGTAGTGAACAGGATAAAAACAATATCAAGAGGACCGATATCACAATACCGCTACTCTTTCATTCGCCAGGTGTGAACTGGTCTGCACCCTTGATACCCTACGAGTCTTTCTCTGATATGAATGGGACTGAGCAATTTATGAATTCGTACATTTTTTTTTCCATTGTCAAAGGTTCAATTTAGACATTTAACAGTACACTTTTCTGATTTTATTAATAGAAAATGCTTGCCCTAGATTCCACTGCACATATTGTCTCGTCTTGATGGATATTGCAATGCTCTGCATAAATAAACATATAATTACACTACCACAGAATTCTTGAGTGCAAAAGTTTTATTAAAGTAATCAGTTTATCTTATGAAATTATCATTTGAGATTGCTAAAATTGTCTACATTAGTACACATATACATTAGCCATTTTATACTTACTGGGTAATCTATGCATATTACCATAATTCAAAAGGACTGATAAATGGTATAATTTTTATGCTGTATTTTAACTAATAAATAATGACAATTAACTATAAAATGTTCGCTACCCATGATATAGGTGATCCGAAATCACATCATTGTTACATTACAAATTAACAAAATCAAAAATATTAGATGAGTTTTAATTGCTATAACCAATAGAGATCTGTTTTTCATTTCAAAAGGCGCCTGTAGTTGAAGGATGCCGACCCCAATGACGCCGAAGTCAGTTTTGTCATTCAGACAATTTTACAAGGGGTTTTTGCTTCATGGCTAAGTATGGCTGGCACATCTACATGTCGTATTACAGCCGAAACACACCAACATTGTATAGCTTTTGAAGAAGGAAATACGAATCATTATAGAAGACAGCAGCATTCAGACGTATGTTTGGATGGACGTATTTAAAAATGCGGTGTGATCCCCTCAATACATGGCCGGTGATATTTTGTAGAATGCAAACGGGATGATCCAGTATCAGCAAGAACAATTTATCGAAAGAGATTAACACCCTTTACGAATTGATGTAAAGTCACGGACTGCAATAGTATCTCGACTGGGTCTCATGAATAGTATTTATCCAAGTGCCTTGCTTCCTTTTCCCCAATGGCCGTCACCGAATAAGAGCCTGAGGGAATGATCCAATTCATCAACAACTGTTGACACTGCTCGACAACTTGGTTTGCGGTACCCGCTTTCAGTCATCTCTGTCTAGTCAAAGATACAATGACAAAAATACCATAAGTAGTGCTGCAAACAGCGCACTCTCACTACTTCCAGCTTTTTGCAAAATATTATCTTCCTGCAGAATAACGCCTAGCATACGGCAACCATAAGCAGAGAAATGCTATACGGCATTTAGAAGCTTTCTTGTTTCCTGATTTCAAGCGAATCGTGGAAGAATAGTGGGCCATCAATTGCATAACCTGATCCAAATGGAAGACGAAATATGGAAGAAAAATCATTTTGTTTTGCGAAAGCATTTAATCATGTATCTTGAAGGATACAATACGCATGCCGATTTCATCGGTATCGTCGCAAGGAAATGATTCTACTCCTCACTAATCCCCCAGGATACTCACTTACCGCACAACATTAACGCTTCGAAATTAAAAAACGTCTAGTTATGCTTGTATTCTCTGTCTACCACTTTTTCATGGAGTTGCATTTACTCTGTTTAAGTAGTGTATTAATATAAGAAACATATTCCGTTACTAAAACTTACAAAGTGGACCTTTTTTTTTATTTTATAAAAACACGTTTAGCATTGGTAGATCATTTTACAAAACAACTCTGTTATATTAACGATATAATCTCTACTTTTTTTCAGTGCCGCAAATGCAGAGTAATAAATCAAAGTGAGAATACTCAATTTAATCATTTTGTTTGGCGAATGCCTACCACCGTTGAATTACTAAATTGCTTTTATAGCTACGTTACACGAAAATCTGTACACAGCAGGAATGCGGTCTGTTCGTATTCTTGTAGTAAAATACCTGCGAGTATAGAATTTACATAATTATGTGGCATGTAAGGATCTGTTATTTTTATTGATGATTCAACAACTACTATAATGTAACGCATGCATTACAATAAGGAAATACTGTCTTAAATTGCATATCAATAAAATTGAAGATACTGATTCATCCTCATTCATGCTTATGAGCATTTTTGTCCTTCTTAAATTTATTCATTTCTTCTTCACATCCTATCGACTATCATTCATCGCATAAAGAAACAAATATCCCAGAACTCAAAATAACATGAATTTATACGATTCGTACTTATTTCAAGCAATGACAAACAATAATTGCTAAACTCAACTCGTTTTAGAGAAGTAGCCTATCTTGCATATTTTTAGTTGGTTGTTTTAGAAATCCGAATGATAGATCATGAGGATTCATGGACCATTGGAAATAAAAGAATTTTTTTTTAACTAAAAAAATAATCAACGTACGTTTTCAAACTTTTTTTTTTCAATTCCTACTATTAGTTCACACACTCGCTATATATATCTTGTTCAAATTTTCAATCGTTCATAAAATACTTTCTATTCATCCACTCAAGTTCAAATACATTTTTTTGAACTTGCAGTGGATCACACTGGATGTTAATACAGTTTTTTTTTTCAAATATTAGAGTTTTTGCATACCGTATTTTGGACGTCCGTTAGCTTTTCCTCCCTAGCGCGCATGCTCATAGGAAATTGCGCATGCGTATCTGTAATAATATTTCCTATGAGCATGCGCGCTATGGAGGAAAAGCTAACGGACGTCCAAAATACGGTATGCAAAAAAACTCTATTAATTCATTCATTAAATTTAATTAATTAATTTTAGGTTTTTTTAGATTTAAGTTGCATGTATCTATCAATAGATGGCGCCAAATGTAAGAGGAAAATTTCAACTTTATTTGTAAAGGACTTTTCTGCAATACAGTGAAAAAAAGTAGGAATTAACTTTTAATTTTTTTTTTTTTTATATTACTTGTTTAAATTCTTATTAGAAACAGTTTAAATTACACAATTTTATCTATAAGGAATATTACCAATAATATCATCACAAAAAAGACTTATTAAAAAGTATAAAAACAAGAAAAATGACCTTACGCAGGCTGTTTCTACCTAAATAGCAATACCTGTAACAATTGAAAATAAAGCTGTTCATTATTTTTAAATTAAAAATAAAATGTATATTATGGACATTTTTAATTGTTTTTAAATACAAGCCACTAAATATTCAATAAGACATTATTTATTACAATAATAACACAGCAATACAAAAGTAAGAAAGAAAATAAATTATCTTAATAAGTTGTTGTCTTATTTCACATGATCTAACTTCAGGCTAGATCAAGTCCACAAGCCCAAGAATCTTCAAAAAGTCATAAACAAGATGAGGACTAATGTTTACGTCATCCTTGTCAAGACCCGCACATTTCAACAGGTGTTCGGGAGAGACCTGTTCTGATTTAATAAATATTCTTTTATTATCTATGTCTTATATCGAATTTTATTAAATATATATTTTCAGGACTCTTGTAGCAGTTCCTCAGAAGGTAGATAAAATTTTTTTATATATATACAAAGAAATCAACATGATTATCTTAAAAAAAAAAAAAAAAAGGATAACTTTTAATAACTATTATTTAGCCCCAACTAATCATGGCGGTAGTCAAAGAGGTTTCGAACTTTATTCTCGACAATTATGAAATCACGCAGTCATTATTTCGCTAATATGTTGAATTTTTATCAGCTTATTTTTTTTTCACTTTTTTTTTTTCCTATCGAGAATTAGAAAATCTTTTTTTCCCCCATTATTTTAAATTTTAAAAATATTTATAAAATATCAGACGAAACACAAAAACATACTAAATCATTTATTTAAATGAAATTAAAATAACAAAAAAAATACACGCAAATAATCGTTTCAAAAAATTAGATGTTTTTAGAAAAATTAGATTAGGAAAATATTTTTCAATAACCAAGATCAGAATGATTGATGAATCAAATTACATTAAATGTGGGCAGGTTGTGAATAATGGTGCGAACTGGTGCTAACCATCTAATCAGAAAGCAATGTTTTTTTAAAGTATATTACAATAAATGCAATTTCGCACATTGATTACATTTTTGCATTTGATATTTGAAAAGTAAAAGGCAAAAAATCGGTCTTAACATTGTTCCCATTTAAAAGAATAAAAGAGAAGAATTATCAGCAATTTAATATGAGCACAAGTTTTAAATATACAGTTATTCTTATTCAGTACTGAATTAAAGGCTTAAAAAGATACGAAAATGATTTTCCAAAAAAAAAAAACACACACACACACACACACACACACACACGCACACACACACACACACACACACACGCACACACACACACACACACACACACACATATATACACAATCACACACAAACATTGGGGCACATGACATGTATAACAACACACAACTATTTACAGAAATATAAATCACATTAAAACAACAACAAAATTAATCAAGAAATGGTTTAACATTTGGTATAAAATATATAAGAGATTTTTTTTTTTACAATTTTAAAATTATAGTTTGATCAAACCTTTTAAATACAACTTAAACGCAAGCAATTGTCAAAAAACATTGAGAAGATTTTGAAATGAAAATTTATAAAATATATCGATCAATAAAATTTAATTTATTGACAGTTTTAGACTATAATTTTAGACATTAAGTATCATCAGAAAACACGTCTGCAGCAATGGCACAACATGAAGATATTTCGGTTGGTGAACGAAATCTGCTAATAAGTCATTGGAAAAATAGAAAATCACACACACATTGCATAGGACAAATTTTGAAGGTCACAAGTCTACTGTTTTTAATATTATTCGCATGTTAAAAAAATAGTGTTGAAAACAAGCGAAGATCAGGGCGTCCAAGGACATTTACAACGTGAACTGTGAGACAAGTTCACATTAATCTAAGAACTAGAACAGTAAAATTGGCCCTGAAATGTAAAAGTAGATTCCGAAAATCGGTAAATCCTGAAACTATCACAAAAAGAACTTCAAGAAAACATGTATAAGTATCATGGCAACCTCTGAGAAAGCCATACATCAGCAAAGCAAATCGAAAAGTTAAACAGGCATTTGCTAAAATATACGTACAGCGGACAACAGAATTTTGAGAAATATCATTTTTGTGGATGAAAGCAAATGTAACATTTTCAGATCGGATAGCAAGTGAAAAATTTTGCGCACACAAACAAATACAGCATTGCATATCAAAAATTTGCGTCCTACTGTAAAATATGGAAGCGACAACCAATCATTTTGGGGTTGCATGACAAGCTCCGGGTTTGGTACATAGATGGCACAATGAATAAATATGTCCACCGTGACATTCTGACACAAAAAATTTAGAGCAAAGTGTGAGCAATTTGGGAATCTCAAGACATTTTAAATTGTACCAGGATACCGACTCAAAACTTGCTGCTGATATTTACAAAAAAAGACAATATTTCTAACAAGCACAAGTTAAGAAAACATCTGATCGAAGAATGGGCCAAAATCAAATTATTTTTGGCAAAATGTCAAACATGCCAAATCGACAGAAAGTCATAAAGTGCAAGGGTGGTTTCAACAAGACAATTAATCAACAAGTTTTTAATTTATAGGATAGAGTACCAATACTTTTTTTCAGAAATTTTTTTTTTTATTTCTTTTAAAATTATAATTTAATCATAATTGCATTAAATACATGAATGGATTTGCATTGATCAAAAAGTGCGATATATTTTTGAATGATTTATATATATATATATATAAAATTTAATTTATATATAGTTTATATATATACACTGAAGTGACAAAAGTCATCATACCGCTTAATATCGTGTCGGCCCTCTTTCGCCCGGCGAAAATGAAGATATTTCGGTGGCATGGACTCAACAAGTCGTTGGAAGTCTTCTGCAAAAATAGAAAATCAGTCTCGATAGACGTCCAAATTGTGAAAGCGTTGATGGTGCTACTGATTTTAAACATTATACGCATGATGTAAAAAAATAGCTGTTGGGAAACAAGTCGGGCGATCAGAGGTCAGATCATTTAGTTGGAAGAGGTGGACTGTGAGAATGTTCTTCAAACCAATCTAGAACAGTAAAATGTGGCCCTGGCATGTAAAATTGTCATCCATAAAATCGGTAAATCGTTGTTTGAAACATGAAGTCCATGAAAAGAACTGCAAGAAATCTATAAGTATCATGGCAACCATTTCAGAAAGTTCGGTCCAGTCACCAAAGGAAAGTCCATGCGAAAAGTTAAACAGGCCACATCAAAATATACGTACAGCTGCTTGAACAGAATTGAGAAATATCATGGCTTTTGTGGGGTGAAAGCCAATGTAACATTTTCAGATCGGATAGAACTGAAAAATTTTGACTCATCGGACCAAACAAATACAGCATTGCATATCAAAAATTTGCGGATCCTACTGTAAAATATGGAAGCACAACCAATCATTTTGGGGTCGCTGACAAGCGGGTGTGGTACTTATAGATGGCACAATGAATAAATATGTCCACCGTGACATTCTGAAGGAAAATTTAGAGCAAAGTGTGAGCCAAATTTGGGAATCTAACAGACATTTTAAATTGATTTCTGCAGGTTATTTGACGCAAAAACTTGCTTGTCTGATATTTACAAAAAACGACAATATTTCTAACAAGCACAAGTTAAGAAAACATCTGATCGAAGAATGGGCCGAAATCAATGGATTATTTTTGGCAAAATTGATCAAATCTCATGCCAAATCGACAGCGAGAAGTGCAAGGTGGTTTCAACAAGACATTAACTATCAATTTTTAATTTATAGGATAGTGTCCCAATACCATTTTTCAGCAGCTTTTCTAACTTTATTTCCCGTCGTGCGTTAAATCATAATCATAATTGCATTAATACATGAATGGATTTGCATTGATCAAAATGCGATATATATTTTTTTTGAATGATTTATTTATTTATTTATTTGTATATATATATCTGAAAATTTGCATATTGTATATCCCATGACTTTTATATATATAGTGTATATATATATAATAACATTACTATCATAGAAAATACAAGTCCATAAATTGCAGTAGAGATTACAAAATACTACTTTCTAGTAACAAAAAAAAAAAAAATACTGAAACAGTTCCTGTTGTCATATGAGAAAATTAAAAGTTTAATTAATTTCTAAAAGAAATTGAAAAAAAAAGCATGTCAAGAAAAATGCTTGAATTCTAGTGGCATTATAACGATTGTATGCTATACTGATTATGAGAGATAATTGGGGGAATCAAAGTGAAAAATTCTTGTTTGCAGAAATTAAAGACGAGTGTTGAGGGTTTTGTGGGTACATACTATACTCTGTTGCAATCTATGTCTCAAAAAAGAATTGAGTCAAGCAAATCCGACTTGAACAGTTGAGTAAATGATTAATCTATAAACACCAACGAAGAAAGAAGGGTTCTGCAATGTACATGAAGGGATGGCTAAGAGAAGATAATTTCTACTCACTGGCAATTTAAATCTTAACCGTCGGTTTTTGACTCGCGCCATGTTGCAGAAAGAAGCCTTTGAAATTCAAAATTAGATGAAGATCGCATCATAGACAAGCCAAACAAATGAACCAACCGACGTCTTGACTGCAGTGATATGGTATTTGATAGGAATTGACAATAAAGAATCGCAAAAGATGTATGTCGATAAGCTTAACAAATACGCGATAGGATAGTGCTATCAGAAGGGTGATCATATCCATGACTACAATATGACTCGGTGTTCGATACAAAATGCCCTTATCCAAGATATCAATCGAAAACTTTTGCCAACTATGAAAATAGGTGCAATTTCATTTCAGGCACTTACTATTGAACTTTCGAAGTAAGCAAGCAGTTAATGACGAATTCCATTAAGCTAAACTGTATCTGAGTAGAGCAAGTAATCTACAGAAAATAATCACACTTTTTTTCTCGGTTCCCATAGTGTAGAGTAATATTCCTTATGCACTTTAAGAGCAATATGTAGGAACTAAATCCCAATACTGAAATCGGAAAATTTCAATTCAATTGACTTTTTGCATGTTTTGGAATTAATTCTGATAGAAAGGGAAGGGAATCGTCATTGCCAATTTTGTGGTCAGCAATGTAGTCATGTGATGCACAAATATCACGTGACTATCACAACCGTTTAACGATCAAATGTTTACGTTTTCTAAACAAATGTGCGCAAAAAAAAAAGCAGCCAAGGGGCGATGCAGTGCAAATTCTAGTATGAAAATGACGAGATATTCGCCACAACTTTCTGTTCGTTCAGAATAGGGGAAGGTCTCTATTTTATTGTTACTCTATAGACTCAAGGGTTTATTTTTTTACCTCAAGGGTGCGGTAAAGAAAGGATGTATGAGAAAAAGCCTCAATATCAGAAATAATTACAAGACGCTTTCACACAATACATCCATTGAATAACAACGCAAAGAACTAAGTAGAATCTCTCAACATAGAAATGAGTGACCAGCGTCCTTGGAAGCCTTTGATGGTCATTTCCAACACCTACGAGACCAATGTCATATGCATTGATAAATAGACTGATTAAATAGATCTATAGGCCGATAAATAGACTGCGTTTACAGCAGGATTACAAAATCTTCCATGGAATATGCTTACAATATGACAAATTCCATTAGATTATTAATTTAATAAATATATATATAGCCAATGATCTTGCAGCATATATATTAGCCTTCTCGTTTATTTTCAACAGATTTTTTTCACTTTGGTAATAAATAATTTAACTGCTTTAACTCAATTATCACATTTTATAAAAAATGACAGCTCTTAAAGTACTTGTTTACTAAGTTTTTTGTGTGTCTTTTTTTATATTACAGTGTTTATTCAGAAAAATTATTTACTGCAACACACAAAATGATGCAAAAAGATAATAAAACATCGCATAAAAAGGCTTTATAAATAATCTACATGTAATATTCAACAACTCTCTTAGTATGTATTATTATAATATCAGAAGAAACGGCGTGAGAAAGCCATTACATACATTATATTTACATACGCGAGATCTACGACCTGTTCTCTCCTTTTTTAAACATCAACAAATTACCTATACTGATACACTTATTTAGTTGTCAAGAGTACAATCACATACCATTTGAATAATAACCTTATAAATAATCACATACGAAACAATTCCGCGAAAAATCTGGCAGCAATCCACATGCTAATTAGGTCAGGCTTGGGAACAATAATAACTAATTGTGAAACACTTGAAGAAATAAAAAAAAAAAAAAAAAAGTACTCATCAAAACTAGAGGTAGTGTGAAATATTGATTGCATTTTGTCTACGTAATTGTAGGTAGGAAAACAAATTAGAGGCCGTCAGAACTTTATACTTTTCACAAATAGACAGAAATTTATTTATTTGCTTGTTAATATCATGGAATATTTTAAAAGCAATTTTGTTGATTATGTGTAATTCATTTTCATGAATAGTATAAAAAATAATTTTAATCAATTTAGAAATAGTTATATGCGATGGTGGATAAGCTATTTCTTCCTCAATATGTATACTACTGATGAGAAGGTAAAAAGAGAGAGAAGAAAATGAAAAAATATATATATCATACAATCATTTGCAAAATAAAGGATTATTTTAAAAAACAAAATAAATATAATTTTTAATATTTCTATCCATACGACAAACAAATGTGAGGTTAGTTACCCATAAAAGTCCTCCCGGAAAGCAATGTCCTTCTCTCATTCACAGTCGGTAAATTCTTCGAGAAATGCATAAATGGACTCACTAATGTTCAATGAAAATAAAATTTTTTAAATATTTGTAGTTTTTAAGGCGTTTAATTTTTTATATATATTGTATGTTTTATGGTCATTTTATATACAATGTTATATTATATATTAGAATTTTGAAGTTACCAAATGTACAATGTTTTTACGATAGGAAAATTAAACCATTTTAAATATTTATATCCTATTCTACATATTTATCATAAATCATACTTAGATAATAAAATGTTCTAAAAGAAAATTCATCGTTATTCCATTGCAATATTTATTAAAAAATCATGATTTTGAATGGAATATGACATTTTAACTTGGTGTAAAATATAAAATTAACAAACATTTATAAGTATATACAGAAATTTTCATTGCAGAAGATACTGAAATACAAAAATATTTAATTGCATTATTATTTGCGGTGTTTTTTTTCATATCGCACACACACACACACAAAAAAATCAGAGCTGTAAGTAAATGCTAGAAGAAAAAAAATGAATGGTACTTACGTATTAACGGTACCTTGGCGACAGACTTGGCGGTTTTTATGTGTCGCCAATCTTTATTATTTGGAATAAAAATATTTTGAAAGCATTTTGATTTTAAATGAAGTGTTTCATATATATTTTATTATTTGGAACAAAAATTTTAAGTGTAGATTGGCGTCAAATCTGTAGCTGCGGTTGGCGAGTGTGCTCTTTATTGGCGCAACTGTCGCCAAGGTACCGTTAATACGTAAGTACCAAATGAATTTCTCGGGAAAATGTTTTTTTTCCCCAAAAAAATGATGAATTAAAATATTATTTATATCAGTTTTTTTTATACTGCTATATAATATTTCAAGTACGACGATCAGCCTTGTAAACAAAATATTCATTTCATTTATCTATTTTGAGTAAATAAATTGTAATATAAATGCATGACTAGAGGAAAACAGCATTTCAAACATTTGTTCACACTTTCATAAACGCTTCGTAGCATGTTTACGTTCCTAGGTGTGTGGGAGGAAAGTATTAGGTGGCGATACAGCGCCAAATCTGGTACTACAGGGACGGAGCTGTCGCTCTCCACATTCTAGGTCTTTTGGGAAACGTTCTCTATTCGATTAGCCGCCAACTATAATAAATAGCTTTTATTTTATTATTATTATTATTTTATAACGATGTGAAAAAATAATAGAAAACGAATCATTCCATATTAAATTTTCGTTTTACAATATGGATATTCGATAAATAAAAATATTGAACTGAATTGCATAAATAAACAACTAAACTAAATGTTGGTAACTAATTAAGAAAATTATTATCTAAATTAAACAGTCAGCAACATTTCATTCAAGAATCAATTAAATGTTTTAATTAAATTAAATAAAAAAGAACATTCTATTATGAATAGCAAATATTACAATTCTTCACATTCCAAGACATTTTTAAATTCAATATGATGAGTATATTTTCAAACATTTATTTATAAAAAAAAAAATACTATAAATTATACTTGAAATTGATTTCTAGTGAATCTATGAATGAGCAGAATTATTATATCATGTTTTATTCAGAATACATTGAAATGGCAAAATTTGCAAATAAAAATAATTCCAATTTCTTTTTATTTGAAAAAAAAAAACTATCGTAACACTAAATTAAATTTAATAAATTCTTGAATTTCTAAAACATTCTTTTGTTCTTACAAAATAATTTTATCATAGGAAAAATGCAAATTTTTAAAACTTGTGCTTTGTTAGGAGTTAACTTTTTTTCCAACTCAATACAATAAATAGATAATAATGAGCTATATGAAAACAGAAATTAATAGCTTATAGTTGGTCATAAGCAGCATGAACAAACAAACAAAAAAAAAAACTATAAATATTAATAATTACATAAAATTCTTCGAATTTTTGACATATATTAAAATGTAGAAAATTTAAAACTCCAAATTAAAAAAAAGATTACTATATTACCTTTAAAATGTAATTAAAGAAATTATTAAATAGCAGGAAGCAATTTAAAGAATAATTTTTAATCTCAAGGCCACAATTTAATTTATATGAGAAAAAGAACAAAAAATCTATTTTCACAATGTCGAAATACATCTACAAAGAAGATAAATTATGCATTGTTCAATGGAAAAACCACTTGTCAATTACATTTCAAAATGATACAATTATAAATTTATACTCTAGTTTAGTAATGAATAATTATGATTGCTTTTGCTATTGTAATCCAATGAAATAAAAAAAAAAAAAGAATACTGACTAAAATGAAATAATAAATTTCTTTAAAAAATTATTCCATTTTTTCATTGATTAAAAATTGAAATTATGTAATTTAGATTATACTTATTAATTGAAGAACTACAAAATAAGATATACTATATAAAATAGGTACAAATCATAACATAAAAATATTAATAATATTGTTGAAATAAAATATATTTATCATACCAGCATACTTAAAATAAATAGGAGACAAAATATTAATTAAACAGATTATGTAAAAAAAAAAACTCTCAAATATATTTGCCAAATTTTATGAATGTATTATATTCCAATTAGAATGTTAATATAGTTAAAAAAAAAATGTAATGAAATAAAATGAAAAACAACATTATCAGGTTGACAAAAGAATGTAGATTGAACAACAACATTAACATTTCAATATATATGTCGGTTTAAAAGCATTAATTAGTTATAAAATTAGCCATTTGTTTAGAGGCTGATTAATATTTTTTAATAATCACAGTTATAAATTGATGACAAATACAGCCCATAGTATAAGTAAATTTAATACAAAAAAAAAATAAGTCTGTGAGAATTATGCTCAGATTATTCACTCAGCTTGATTGCTGCTAAAGCGAAGATTTTTTACACAAATTAAAGTTTGATTAGTTAAAAAATATACATACATATTTAAATGACATAAAAGTTAAAGTAAGTAGTTAAAAAAAACAAGCACGGTTAATGAAAGTAGATACAGAAAAATGTAAATAAAATTCAATGCTTTAACACATTTTTTGAAGATGTATGACAGAAAATAAAACAATTTAACTATTGGTTTATCACAAAAAAAAAAAAAAAAAAAAAAAACATAATATATTCCCTTCATATTTATTTAATTTTTTTCCCGTTACTCTGCATTTCAAGTTATTGATTTAAACAAATGTACTCTTTACAAAAGATTTCTTTTAAATAATAAATATTTTTAAAATGTTTTCATATAAAAGAAAGATTATACAAACCAATTTTGCTAAATCAAATAAATAACTATTTTCTTCTACTGTAAGTTAATTTGACAAATATTGATAATAAATAATGATAAATAAAAGCAATATATCATATGCTAATGGATAAATAATAACACAATTAGAACCAACACAAACAAGATAGTCCCACCTTCCAAAACAACAACATTCTTATAAAAATCCTGAATTATTAAGCAAATATTCTTGAATTCCTGTATTATTGAGCAAACACATTATTATTAGCTTCTATCTCATATTAATTCTTTGCTATATGATAAAGGAGGAAATAATTTTTCCATTATCTTTAAAGAAGGTTGATAATTTGCTGTATCATTTAAACCTTATAAAATTAAAAAGGCATATTCTACTTTAAATGAACAAAAGCTGCTTTTCTCTTCATACTAAAGAAAATATACTTAAGTACTTTAAAGAATATTTTCTTTCTCCAAAACAATTAATGAAATTTAAAAATAAATAGTATTGTTAGTCGATGAAATCAAAAGTACAATACTACATATGAAATTTATTTTAATACAGCAATCCAAAAATAATTTATTATTTGGATAAGGTTAAAATCTTAATAAGTTTTTTTTTTATAAACAAAATGAACAAGTAATTTCAAAAAATTATATTCAGCAAAATGTAATTTTTTTATTAGCTTTAATTATCACATTTTATAAACTACTTAATACATGCATAAAAATTATTGACTTCAATAGTCGCATAAAACTAACTTTATCTAAACAAATTGCACTGTAAAAAAGACATAATATGGCCCTTATAAAATTTACTTTTTTCTTATATTAATTAGAAACAACTTTAATTCTTTTACCATAAAAATTATAACTAAAAATGTAATATTTAATAACATAAACAATTAGAATTTTCTTTCAAATGTGTCAAAACACATATTATATATATATATAATAATAATAATGTAATGTGTGCCCCCAGAGTTATGCAATAATAAGAGTTATTCAATAATCAAGAACTGTCATTTTTTTTTTTTTGTCTGTTTCAAAAGATTTATCTACTACACCGTACAATTAATTATTTTTTTCCAGATAAAAATAACAATTTTGTGAAAATTTTACAATGTAAAACAGATAAGAATCATATCTGATTCATTGTTTACCTATCTACTGGCAAATTAAACACACCTTCAGATTATTTTTTTTTTACAATCAAATTCCATTTAAAAAACGGATCATAAAGATTAATAATAATTTTCGAATTTTCTCCATAACTAAATTTCAATAGTTACGGAAACAAAATATTTTTACACAGAAAAATACATTTCTTATAACAATACAATGTAATAATTGATTTGTAAAATAATACATTCATTCTTCAAATATAATATAATAATCATACTAAAAAAAAAATGTTGCTTACCAAGTCACGTCGAATGACATGTCAAAATTCCACAAGCAGTACTTGATCAGTTTTTTTAAAACTGGAGAATAAATTTAAATAAAAAAAAAATTAAAAACACACTTTATTAAAGCTTTGAAAGTTGTTTTCTAATTTTAATGACTTGCTTTTAGAATAAAATAGCAAATGACTGTGTTGGGTAGAGAATGTACACTTCAGAAAAAACATTAATAAAATCTTCAGATGCAAAATCACTCGGAGAAAATTTTTACCGTGCCAAAACACTTGACGATCACATTTAAAAGGACATTGAAAGTAACTTTAATGTAGATACTCTATTTGCTTTCGAAAAGGCGGAGCTAAATCAGTATCATATAGTTTTGGTATTCCGCACCAGTAGCGCTTTCATCTACCGAAAGACACCTTAACAGAATAGCGGTTAGTGGCATTAATTTATTTTCTCGTTTAACTCAATATGGTAAAATAGCAGAATATGGGCTGTTGGGATTTGGCGTCAAAAAATGCTTTTCGCCAAATAACGAATGCGATTCTAAGTTCAACCCTACACAAGATAGCTCGAATTCGTGCAGAAGAATTTTAAAATATATTGAAAATATATTTTTAAAATATTTAGAAAAATTTCAATATTTAGAAAATTTCAATATTTAGAAAATTTTTGAAATTTTTATAAACTTAAATGAAAAAATGAACAAAAATTGCTGAACATTTAAGGAAATTTTAGGTAAAATGCATTTACCATGGGATGCTGAAATATTATTAAATTGCGTAGATTACGTTGGATTGTATATCACCCAGAATAATATTCTCTTTCATAATTTTTTGCATCCATGTAGATTTTCTACAAAAACTCTTCTAATCAGTCACGTTATTCAGCACACATTATCTCATCAGTTATATCCGCAGTCGAATGCCTAGGGATCCAATCATACGTAATTCTCATTGATTTATCGGAGGAATAGGAATTTACATTAGTTTATCAAGTCCAATTATATTAATACTATCAATTTAAAAATAATATTTGAAAGTAAAATCTTTGTAATATTAATTTCAAATGTAAAACTTGAAGATATCACAGTAATAATATTATGATTTGGATAAAAATCTATAATCCTGTACCCTTGTGCCAAATACGTCGCCAGAATGTCAAGTCGCCAAGTATGCATAATAATGAATGTACCAGGTAATGATATTACTGATATTACTCAAAATCCTTCTCTAAAATGCCAAGTCACCAAGTAAACAAACAAAATAGCTGCTGAAGTTTGTTGACTTTGTAAAAAAAAAAAAAGTATTTCACCAAAATTCATCGTGCCAAAATTGCTATTACTCCAACATTAGTAGCCAAACAGCTATTACGCCAAATTGTATTCCTTAAATGGCTTTAACAAATTTTTTTGCTTTAGTGGCAAATATTATCACTATCCTGCAAAAATTTTATTCCATAAATACTTTTAAACCCAAAATTTATCGCTAATTTTTTCATTAAACTAAATTTTATTTTTAAATTACTTTTACGCCAAAAAAAAAATTGCTTTATCGCCATATTTTATCAACAACAGAAATTTTGTTCCTAAAATGACTTTTTCGAAATACGCAAATTTTATCATTATTATATCCGAAAATTTGTTGACTAAGTTGTCTTTACGCCACATTATATGGCTTTAACGCCAAAATATAACAGTATTTTGCCAAAATTTTATTCCTAAATTGATTTTACCCCAAAATTTATCGCTTTAACGCCAAATTATTATGTGAAATTTTGTTTTGCTAACTCATAAAAATGTATCGTCTTAACAACGATAATTATCACTATTACGATAAAATCCAGCCTAAGTTATTCACTAAAAACGTCAAAATTTTTTTCTATTATGTCAAAAAATGTTTACGAAACCAAAGTCGAATGTTAAAACAATATTATTAAAAAAGAAGCCAGAATATAACTTACATTTTATTCTGATATATCCATATTTGATTCGAAAATTATCTTTTATTGCCTCACTAAAACCCGTCTTTGTATAGACATATCAAATGAATGAAGTAAACAAGAACAACACAAAACAACAGAAAAAATGAATACGTTCTAGGTGCCTTTTCTTGCGTTCTAACTAAATAACGTTCTAAAATTAAAAAGCTACAATTTTCCGCGCGAATTCAAATAACGGTTGCTACATAATCTCAGTTACGTAAAAACATTAAAAGAAACATCACATAACTGCAGAAAAATGTAACGTTTACAACGTTTTCGCCGTGAACTACTTTCTTAAAATAAAAAATAACATTTTTTTCGCGCGAATTCAAATAACTGTTATCACAAAACCTTAATTATATCAACAGCATTAAAAAGAAAATAATTATTTGATAATCAAATGTTATTATTTTTTGTTGTTTGTTTCGTATTTTCATGAGTGGCAACTTCATAAAAGTTTATATTCTGTATCAATGGCCGATATACGTTATAGGAACAATCTCTCATAATCAATAATTTATCGGAAAACATATTTAAAATAATATATATTTCTGTTCTCATTTACTATAAATAAAAATTCTGCAAATAACCGTCAAAGTAGCAATAAAATAATCATTATATTGTTTGGAAAAATACGAAGTTACGAATTCTTCTAATTACATTATTGCGATCCAAAGATAACAGCCGAAATTTTTTAAATCAAAAAGTGCCTTTGTTATTCAATTCCTTCTATTAGACTCCTTTATATATCTTGTTCAAATTTTCAATCGATTCAAATACTTTTTTGTTCATCCTTTCAGTTCAAATACATTTTTTTTTGAACTTGTAGTGGATGACACTTGATGTGAATACAGTTTTTTTTTTCAAATATTAATTCGTCCATTAAATTTAATTAACTAATTTTAGTTTTTTTTAGATTTAAGTTGCATACATCTACCAATAGATGGCGCCAGATAAACTTAAAAAAAATGAATGCAAATTTTTACAAAGGACTTTTTGCAATATAGTAAAAAAAAAAAGTAGGAATTAACTTAAAATTTTTTTATATATATATTACATGTTTTTCAACTAAAACATGAAAAAAACTAGATGAACAAATTAATGAAAATAATTTTTTTCTCCAAACAACTTTATAATTCTAGAAATATTCAAATTTAATGTATAACTATTCGGTTTACTTCACAAGTTATTGTAGGAATTCTACGTATTATAAGTAGGAGTAGAGGGCGAATTTTTTTTTTTATTTCTGCCAAAACATTTTCCGACTACCGACCTCTGAATCGAATTTTTTTAATACAGATTTTTAACTCCCGACTCCTGTCACTTTACCATAATTTAATGAACCACCATCTTTTTTAATGGTTTTTAAATTTGTGAAGTAAATTTAGACTTTTATTGTCCTCATCTATCGGTAAAATAGTTTTTGCATTGAGAAAGGGTTTTTTTTTTTTGTTATATTGTTTTTTTTTGTTATGTTTTTTTTTTTTATATTAATTTTTTTATTTTTTTATTTTAATTTTTTTTTATTTTTTTACAATTTTAAAAGTATAGTATTTGAAGTCACTTAAAGTCATCCTTGAACTATAAATTTATTTACAATATATACATATATATTGTAACTGTGCTTCTTCCTACACACTGGCAACGGCGCGCCCCTCTTTAGCATTCAGAAGAAATGGTCAGTAGGCCTCCTGACTTTCACCTGGGGAGGAAGTACAGCGCAACCTGCCTTCTCGCTGAGAAACGTTTAGTTTATAATCTCTATATATTTAGCGCACCCCGGCACACTAGTTGGTCTACAGACTCTCACCTGGACAGAAAGTATATTTCGTACACCCTGAGCAAAACCGATCTGCGGATTTTCGGCTTAGAAGTGGAATCCTTCACACGAATCTATAATGTCTCTCTTTAAATATGTTCGATGGTTTGTCTTTAATTGTATTGTATGTTTGTGTGTCTGGGAATAAAGCTGTGAGTTCTCCAACCTGTGTCTCAAGTATCTCAATCCAACCACACCCAGTTACAATCTGGTTGCCTAACTGCTCACTACAGCATTGTATAAAAATATCAGTACTAAATGAACAGGTAGCAAAGTGTTATAGAATAGCCGAAGACAAATAAAAGATAATTTTGTATATTTTAATTACATAAAGATGCTGTATTTGTAATACATCAAATCTTATTTGTTCTTAAAAATAAAATAGAATTTATGAGATCTTCCATTTTTAATTTAAGATATCTTTTTATTAGCCTCAATGCTGAGAAAAGTCTCTCAACACTCATTTGGTTTGCTGCTAAAGTAGTAGTCATTGTCTTTGCTACTGGTTGCATTACTGTTAGTATACAATTGAATTACTTCCTTAACATTTAATTGGAACCATTATTATTGTTAAACCATTAATATTGTTATTTTATTATGGAAGTATTTAATCAAAAATGACTTTCTGAATAAAAAGAGGTCGTTGAAAGGTTACCAAGCCCGAGTTAACATTTTATTTTCTTCATTTATTAGAATTTATGTGTATTTTTTATAAGGAAAAAAAACTTTCTTATAAAAAATTGTTTTTTCATTTTTTGTTATGCTTGTATGTTGCTTTATAATACTCGGCCATCATCTATCATCAGTGGCTGACACAGGTTTCGGGCTCGAGTCTCGACATTGCCATGAATGTTTGTAATGGTTCAGAATCCTTTTTATACCATAGAACCCAGTCTAATATGACTACTACTACTACACCACACCACATTATTGTGTCTGGAGCTGAGTTGCCCCTTCATAGTTTGGGACTGATTGGGCTCTGTGATCATATGAGACCAGGACCTATGGCATCCGAACCACTACAAATATCTATGGCACGGACGGGACTCGAACCCGAAACCTGTGGTATCTAGCACCAAAGCGCTAGCCACCGGGCCATCAGGCCACAGGTCTAATATAATTGTAGAGCGATGGACGTATGGCTGACAGCCCTATCTCGTAAAAAGAAAGCATCTCTTATCATGAAATCTGGCGATAGGCAGACGGCCATGGAGCTATTAATGCACTAATGAAGAGGTTTGATGTTTGTTTTGTCGCTCTACGGTCATCTTGTGCACACGTTAGGCTAAACAGACCGGGACCTACAGTTTAATGTGGATTCCGAACCATTACAAACATCCATGGCACCGCCGGGACTCGAAGCCGAAACCCGTGGTACCAAGCGCCAGAGCGCTAGCCACTCAGCCACCAGGCCCCACACTAATGAAGAATAAGATGTATTATAATCAGACAAGAATAAAAAAAAAAAATTAAGAATAAAATATTTTATTGGTGCCTTATTTTAATACAAGATCGTAGTTAAATTCCAAAATATATTTTAAAAAAGATTTTCATTTACATATTTTAAAAAGAAAGGTATTCGCCAATAGTAAAGTAAGAAGATTCTTCGTTTTCTACAATTCTATTTTCGCCTTTTTTTTTTTTTTTTTGATGACTCTTCTGCTTCTTTTTCTTCTGCTTTTTCCACTTTTTGAATTATGACTTTCTTTTCTCCTGAGACAGAGACATAATATGGTGATTATCAGTATCAATAAAACCAACAATATTGCAGCTAAAGGTAACAGCTTTATGTACAATGGTATCGGAGGAATCACTTTGACTGTAATCACATTGGTTACCCATCCTCTGGCTTTTCCCTCCCTTTCATCAATCTTGCACTTGTATATGCCGGAATCGGTATACTTACTCGATTTTATAGTCAGTTCATTAATGTCTTGCGGTTTTGATTTCTTATATTCCTTGTAGAGGGTTGTGTTATGATACCACTTCTGAGTCAACTTGGTTGGGAATGTTCTGCCTACGATGACTCCATTGCAAAACAGAATAAAAGAGCCTCCCAATTCAACTTCAAGATCCGACTTGCTGTTCTGCACTGCTACGGATGACAGAGATACAGTTATAGATATTTTTTTCAATGTAATGATGCAAGTGTATACCCCGTTGTCTTTGGATGCTGCTTTCGAAATTTGTAAGTCTTGGTTCTTTTTCAGGATTCTTTTCGTACCATCCGGTTGAATCGTTTTCCCATTCAATACCCAAGTGGCTTTTGCATTGGGACTCTGTTGGTCTATGGCTTTCTGCATCTTCCCTTTGCACGGCAACGTTACTTTTCCTCCTTCTTTGACCTGGAATTAAACGAATAAATTAAATTTAAATTGCATAGAAATATTGTCGCAGCTCGACCAATGGAATTCACTTTCTTTCTTTCTTTCTTTTTTTTTTTTTTAATCACACTTCTCTTTCTACCGATTGATAACTACTACTACACCTCACCATATCACTGTGCCTAGAGTTGAGCTGCCCCTTTACAGTTTGGGAATGATGCGAGTGAGAAGAAGTCTGATTGGGCTCTGTGACGCTCTACGGTCATATGAAAGAGGGAATTTTAATTTATACAAAAACTTTTGGTAGCGTTTTATTATATTTCATGCAAAATGATCAGAGTTACAAACAAATAATATATTTTTTTTATCTACCTTGAGTAAACATCAAATAAAAGTGCGACTTGAGAAGAAGAATTTCAGGCGTTTCTCAGAATGTTCAGAATCTTCTTCTTTATTGACGCAACAGTCCCATGGTGGGATAAAGCCGTCTGCCTATTGGCAGATTCCGAAACATGAGATGTTTTCACGGGGTAGAGTTATTAGCTCTACATCCAACTCTCATATTAGACAGGGACATATGGTTTAAAGTGGATTCCGAACCACTACAAACACCCACGGCACCACCGGGACTTGAACCCGAAACTTGTGGTACCGAACGCCAGAGCGCAAGCCCCTCAGTCATCAAGCCTCACCGATTAATAACTGCTGAATTAAGTGTTAATCATTAACCGCCAGATCTTTTATTCTATCTTTCAGAAAATTTATTAACACTTTCGCTGCCAATTTCGCGCCAGGGCGTGTTGTGGTGCCAATGCTTGAAAGTCAATCACGTCCCGTTTGGCGTCGTTTGAAGTGAGGCCTCGATTGCTCTTCACGCGTTCGCGCGGGAAGAACTTCGCCTCAGCATTTATTCTCCGCTTCAGTTGCAGGGTTTGATGGACGAGTGACTATCGCTCTGGTACTTAGCACCACAGGTTTTGGGTTCGAGTCCCAGCGGTGGCATGGATGTTTGTGAGTGGTTCGAATCCACGTTAAACTGTAGGTCCCGGTCTGTTTAGCCCCCGTATACACAAGATGACCGTAGAGCGACAAACCAAGCCAAACCTCTTCAGTTGCCACTATATGTTAGGTGTGTGTGCTAATATTGGCATGGAGTAAAAATTAGATGTTGGTTGTAATGTTATGGGGTTTCGAATTTATAGCTTTGTTCGATTATTTTAAAAATATATTGCAATATGAGTTGCAGAGACGATGGTTTTGCAGGGACTTCACGCCTCCCTAAAAGAAAATGCCATCTAACAAACCTCTAACTGTCGACGAAATTGCAAACGGCTAAGCTTTTCGGACGAGTACCCGAGTGATGTTAGTTATGACAGCGATGAAAAAATTCGCTCCTCTCCAATCTGCCAATGATATTTCGGATTGTATATCATTGTAAACAATTTATAATAATCAATTTATTTAAATGTTTTTTATTGATAAAGTATACAAAACTAATGCATGCAAAATAATGCATATCACCGAAAATAAATGTCACTAGCTTTCATTAATTTGTTTCCTTTTCACACATCACTGTCCAGTGATCAAAGTGGCTATGTTTTGGTGACGTCCTCGGCGCTGTCTGCCGAACCCCTCTGCACTGGTACGGAGAAAGTTAGTTGGTAGCAGGTAGCTACAGAGGGCAAAGGTCTGCGAAGACGAGGTGCTCGGATGAAAAAGTTTTAGTTTTGAAATGTTTCTTGTGAAATGGTTGAAGTGTGTTTTGCTAGTGGAGAGCAGATGCTATAAATAGTATAAATCATATGCTTTATTATTTTTATGTGTGCTGTGACGTTTGTAGTGTTAAAAGTATTGTTTATGTGGAAAAAAAAAAAATAGGACTGATTTATCAAAAACAATATTTGCATGATACAAAGGCAGCTGTGAAATAGTTCGGTTTAAAAGGATTAACAGCAAAGACAATTCGCATTAACACAATGACATGTAGGAAATAGTTTTACCTATAGTGGCCATCATGCTCTGACGCATGGTCAAAATATTCTATCTGAAAGGTCTAAATATTACTTTGCAATCAGTACGTCACACATAGTTCTGTTTTATGACCACTTTTCACATTCGTTATAAAAATGTAAGTCGCCTTCTGGGGGAAAAAAATGTTTACGACGGGGTAATAGCTATCAACACATCCTCACGTAAACTTTTTCCTTTCCTTGACCACTTTCAATGTTCCTTACTTTTTTAAAAACTTTTTTTCACAAGATATTCTTATTAATCTATTTCAATTTCTTTTTTAAGTGCTAATAATTATATAATCGAAAAATTAAATAATGTTAATTTGTTCTAAAAAGATCGTTTGGTGAAAGCAAAGATAATTTTATTCCAAAGTGAAAACGAGATTTTTTATAAGAAAAAAAAATCGTTCGAAATTCTACAATTTTTTATTTTTATTTTTTAAGATGCCTGTTATGCATTTTGTTCTTTCAATAAACTCTAAATTTTTTGGGTAGCCTATATATCGGCTAAGCAGATTATTTACTTTTTGTATAAATAAGTTATCTGGTTTTTATTCTCTTATGTTTCTTTCCTTTTAAATCTTTTTTTTTTTTTTTTTTTTTTAGAATTATTATCAGTAAATGTTTATCCTGTTTTATTTATTTATTTTTCATTGTAAAAATTCAAGAATACATGTAGCCATTTCGATTGAAACAGGATTTGTATTATTAAAGAATCGGAGTTCTATTCCTCTGATTCATCACCAGAAATTTCGAGAAAATCCTGCGATGTATCCCTACTATTATTACTAACAATGTATTCATTTTTGACGCACGATATGTATCGAGTAAACCTGTGTTTTGCCTTAGAATAATAATACAAGGTGGCCCAAAATACTAGTTTTAATCTAGAATTATAAACTAATTCAAATATGGGGCACGGGTATATTCTACTACTACTACTACCACACCACTGTGTCTAAAGCTGAGTTGCCCTTTACAGTTTGGGAATGATGTGGGCGAGAAGAAGTCTCTGTGACCTCTACGGTCCTATCAGACCGGGACTTAGGGCTTAAAGTGGATTCCGAAACATTACAAACATCCATGGAAACGCCGGATTCGAACCCGATACCGAGAGCGCCAGCCACTCGGCCATCAGGCCCACGAATATATTCTGGGTAGTCCTTTAAGAGGTTAAACTAGCTAAACGATAAATGGATGGAAAAAGTATCTAGAGTACCTGAAAGTTGTTGTGGCTGGCCAAGAGATTCTTCCTAATGTCTTGAACTAGCGTGTCCCTTTTCTCATCGGACGTTCTAGAGCAGGGTTGGGTGTTGCATTTCCCTTTTCGAATTCAGGTCCTTCGCACAGATCCGGATCGAAGCAAATACGGTTCCTGACACCTGTGCCGCCGCCGCAGCTCACAGAACAGTCCCATGGCATCCAGTTGGACCAGCCTTTGGTGCTCAGAGCTCTGTTTTTTATGAAATGGGATCGAACAGTATCTATATCTAAAAGAACAAGTAATATAAAAATGTTTTTTTTAAACTCAATTCCTACTTTTATTTCACTATAATTGCAGAAAGTCCTTTATAAATAAAGTCAAATTTTCCTCTTACATCTGGCGCCATCTATTGGTAGATACATGCAACTTAAATCTAAAAAAAAAAACCTTTAAAATTAATTAATTAAATTTAATTGCTGACTTAATATTTGAAAAAAAAAAAACTCATCAAGTGTCATCTACTACAAGTTCCAAAAAATCTTTGAACAGCTGAATAAAATATTTTATGAACGATTGAAATTTTTTTCTTGGTCTAATGCAGCTGGCAAATACTTAGACAGCTTGGTCTTGGATGCCTTAAGGCAAGCGCTGCACAGAAGTTACTCACTTTGCATTACCCACCGGGCGCATGTAATTTGAAGATACGGACACGGAGTAACAATGCCCGCAGCGCTCTACGATCCTATTAGTACCGAAACCTAAGGATTAAAGTGGATTCCGAACCACTACAACCATTCCCTGGACTCGAACCCGAAACCTGTGGTACCGAGCGCCAGAGCGCTAGCCACTCGGCCATTCAGGCCCCACGATTGAAAATTTGAACAGGATATATATAGGGAGAGTGTGAACTAATAGCAGGAATTGAAAAAATTATAGTTTGACCCCCTAGTGTGTGAAGAATGGGGAGAGTGGCCAATTTCACCTCACCAAAACAATTCGCCGAACTAGAAAATTTCATATAAAATTTCTCTTACCAAAGTCCAACTAATTGCAATGATGAGATATCCGAAAGGACGGGTTGTAGTTAGTCAATTCAAATAATTATTTGCAATACGTTTATTTACACATTACAATGAATGGCGATACGTCACACAAAATAATATCAGAAATACAGACACAAAAAACCCCGCTTCTACCACGGGAGACCATGAACAAGAGCAGTTCTAAAATGCAGGGAGAAAAATTCTTACCCCTAAAAGTACGGTTACAGTTAAGTGGAGTGGTAAAGCGTTCACGTGGCAAATAATCTAAAAAGTTCTAGATAGACAGCATTTTCGACAGACAAATTACTCGGATTCAAACAACGCGATGTAACAGGAGAAGAAGATAATTTCGAAATTGTTTTAATTAAAATAAAAATTATTCTCATTGTTATTAAATAAAATTTTAAATTATACAAAACATCAAAATAAAAATTAGATGAAATTTTTTTTTTTTTTATAGATATTAAACTTTTTTCTTTCTTTCGTAATTGTTTTGTGCCTCATATGTCGGAACAGCCACCCTTAACAAGCAATCGACTCGTCCATTTCCGCCTTTAACCAAATGTTTATCTTTTTACACAATCAGTGGTGGAACTATACCTTTGTTCTACCAATTACTCAGCGGAAAAGTAACATGTATCTTTTATTTGTTTATGATTGTAAGTTGATTTTATTATATTTTTAAATATATTCTGGGCAATTTTTCATTGTTTAAAATGTATTTACCCTGTCCTATCGGAGATGGGAGCCCCCAGGAGCTAGATAGCTCCAAAAGAATACGTCAACCAGTATGGCGTATACATGCAGTTCAAGGAAAATGATGAAGTTTTTGTAGCCAGATAAATTAATAAATTTTAATAGTCAGCATGAGTACGTGATTACTAAATATCTATTAAATATTATAATTGTAAAATTTTATTTCCAGTTGTTTTTTTTTAATTGTGATGCTTTAAATAATTCAAGAAGGAAACACTAATTGTAAAAATGAATAAGAAAAAAAACATTATTATTATTATTTTTTAATTTAGTGTTTTATAATTAAAATAGAAAAAAAAATTCAAACAAAGCAAATTAAATATATTTCATAATACCTTGATGTCAATCAATATTAAGATAGATAATTATAAATTAATTAAATATTTTCGAATTTGTTTGTTAAACGAATGAAAAGAAAAGGCTTAAGTAAATTGTGAATTAATTTTTTCTAGATTTACTTGATGTTCTAATAAATTAAATTAATTTATCTGTGTTTATCATGGACAGAATTGTTAAAAAGGAAATTTTAATTTACTGTTTGTGTTCTTGTTTACTTATTTCTCAACCCCTGTTCTATTTATTACGCTTTTTATCAATGATTTTTTTTTATTAACCTTCTTTTCAATTTTATTTTTTATATTTGGCTTTTTGAATTTCAACTATTTTAGTGTGTTTTTTAATAAGACGGAAAATCTTCAATGTCATAAATCTTTCTTTTTTTTTTTTTGTATTTTCCTTTATTGTCAATAATTTTGTTTTATCAGCTGCATATTGTTTCGTGAGAGGAAAGTCGAACATTTAAGAATTTTGTGAGAAAAGTGTTTTGTTCTTGAAATAATTAGGGAAAATTTTATAATTTTTGTAAGAAAAATCCCCCTATCTTCAAATAATTGTAAAAAAAAATTTTAAAAAATTTAGAGTTTTATAACGGAAAATTTTAGAATTTTGTGTGGAAAATAATTCGTCTTCAAGATAATTGTGAATTAATTAAATATTTTATAGGGTGGAAAATTTTAGAAACCGTGGAATGTTTTATAGAGTGACAAATTTTAGAAAACAGTTTGGAATGTTTTATATTAGTGACAGAAAACGTGGAATGTTTTATAGAGTGACAAATTTTAGAAACCGTGGAATGTTTTATAGAGTGACAAAATTTTAGAAACCGTGGAATGTTTTATAGAGTGACAAATTTTAGAAAACGTGGAATGTTTTATAGAGTGACAAATTTTAGAAAACGTGGAATGTTTTTTTAGAGTGACAGAAAACGTGGAATGTTTTATAGAGTGACAAATTTTAGAAACCGTGGAATGTTTTATAAAGTGACAAATTTTAGAAACCGTGGAATGTTTTATAGAGTGACAAATTTTAGAAACCGTGGAATATTTTTATAGGGTAAAAAATTTTTAGAAACTGTGAAATATTTTATAGAGTAACAATTTTTAGAAACTGTGGAATATTTTATTGGAGTAGAAACTTTAGAAAAGTAAAATTTCAGATAATGAAATTTTTTTTATTTTGTAAAGTCATAAATTCTGTCTTCAGAATAATTGTAGAATATTCTAGGGGGCGGAAAAATTTAGAAAACGGAAAAAAATTTTGAAAATACGAAAGTTTAGAATTTTATAAAGAAAATAGCCATTTTCGAATAATTGTGGAACATTTTAGAGAATGGAAAAATTGTTAGAAGTGAAAATTTATATGAAGAATTGAATGTACAAAAGCATTGTAATTTTATTACACATTTTCTTCTAAATTGATATTTTCGTCAGTCCTTAGTTTCAATAAAGTAAAATTTATTTATGTTTGTATGCATACGCAAATTGAACAGATTGAACCGATTTTCATTTAGCGCGTAATCTTCGGGTTATTACTGAAAAATTTTCTCCCATATGAGACACAGAAGGCATTTGTTTATTTAAATAATTGTGAAATTCTTACCTGCATCTTGGCATTTAATTATTTTTAAAAATAAAACTGTTTTGAAGATCACGTATATCTTTAGAAATAAGAATGGGTGCATATTTCAACCAGCCTAACATTTCTTTCTAAAAAAGAATATTTTTCATCTGTAGGATTTATTTGCATTTATTTTTCCCCTCTACTACAACAAACGTTGCAGTTTTCTTATTAACAATGAGATGAATTAAAGAATACTATTGTTGTTACTATTGAATAGAAAATACTATTGTTGACTATATTATTTTTATTTCTCAATAAAGAAGTTCGAATGATTCTTATTCTTGTCTTTATCCTTTCTGTTATTGTTTACAACAGGGACCGCGCACTCACATACAAAAACATTTATCTAACTTAAATTTATTTAATTTCTTTATGTATAATAAAAATTTAATCGGTAGCGGGCATATCTGCGGATTTGCGTGGGATATATTTAAATGAGGGGCCTGATGGTCGGGTGACTGGCCCTCGGGGCCCCGGGTTTCGTATTCGAGTCCCGGAGGTGCCATGGATGTGTTATCTTCTTTTATCTTTTATCATTAATTGACACAACTTTCAGTTGATATATATATGAACTTTATTGGTACCTAAAATACTTAATCGAGCCATCGCCCGCCATCAGCAACTCTATCCCGTTCCTTTTCTTGCCCTTGTTCTTACATTGGAATCCCCGTACAAAACAACACCCTTATACGGAGTTACATCTCTTGTTCATTGGCGCCATCTATTGTCTTTTATATTAACAAATAGTTTACTGAGGCTTGCAGTGGTTCGGAATCCACTTTAAGCCGTAGGTCCCGTCTCACATGACTGTAGAGCGTTAGGCGGATAGCCCTACCTCGATAAAAGAAAACATCTCATGTCTCGGTGGCCTATCATGGGTTGTAGTACCGGGCTGTTAGTTAATTAATATTTAAATGAAATACCTTGAGTTCCGATTTCATTTTTTCCTAATATAGAGCAGTAGATTTAGAGATATGACTGGTAGCCTTATCCTGACGGAACTTACCGCAGAGAAGATTGTTTGGTTAAAAATGAGGAAATGTCTCCTTTGAAAATAGGTGTTAAAACACATTTCCTATATTAATCCGAGTTAGTTTTGACTTTTTTTTCTTTCTGCTTTTCTTCTTTAAATTTTCTGTTATAAGAGAACACAATAATAAGCATAAAATTTTGATCAAAATTTGCGTTACTTTAACTGAATTGGCATTTTATGTCTCTTTATTTTCTTTGTGCATTGGATTCAGATGAATATATCCAAGCCTCCTCAATTGAAACTACAAATTTCAATTTTTTTCCTGCCAAATAATTGTCATACAACAATTTGCACATAGTCTTAAGCTGTGAAACATATTTTGGCATTAGTTAGTTGAACCTCCTATTTTTTTATTTCGATTAGCTTAAAATCAGATTTTATAACTTTGTTTACAGATTCAATAGAGATGTATTAAGATTTTTTGCGATAGTTCTTTGGGAGTCAGATATTCTTTTAAAACATGAGATTCAACTTATAGTATAATAAGAGGTGTACGTACTTCTGCTGGATATGGGTTTCTATCCGTTTTCCCAATTAAACGTCCGACATTTTCATTAATTTTGTCACAACTTTTATGGAAAATATAACATTCGATATAATGTTTAATTTCCAGCGACATTTTAAATCAAAGAATAATTGTAATGATGTAGAGATGATAATGAAATCCTATTCTGAATTATGCCATTAAGGATTTTTTTTTTTTATTGCTTACAACTTAAGTCATAGAGGAATCATTGCAAAACTTTCTGAACAAATTAGTGTATGCGCTGTACTTTCAAAACAAAATTGAATATATATTATATTTTTAAAGTAAAATTGAATCTATGTTCTGTTTTTATTTATTTATTTATTTATGTTTTAAATACAGATTTCTTTGGCAATTCGAATTTTATTATTATTCTGTCTTTGAGGGGGTAGGTGGACTTTGTACCTTGGTCGCAGCTTGGGTGCTGGCTCGAGGCCCATAGAGTGAAGAAACAGACAAAATTAAAAAAAAAAAAAAAAGACTGCAAGATAAGAAACAAAACAAAACAAACAGTAAAAGAGTCAAACTGTCTCAACCCAAGTGTCACTTGACTGAATGTTGACTGGGAAGAGTCAGCCTGTCAACCTAGATTTTATAGAACTAAACCGACTTTTCGAATAGTTCAGATAAGACTTCAGTTTTTCAACCGGGCTATTAATAGGTAATAATCGGTTGTAGACATTTTCTATACCTTCCAAGGAGATGAAGATGCTGGCAAATATCCTTCAAAATAAAAAAAGTCTCGTTTCAATCATATCAACGTTCACTTGCAGGGAGCAGGTTCGGAGGGTTTAAGCTGGGATTTCAACATCACCGCAAAAGAAATTTGCGCATCCACATGCCTTGATGTGTAGAATCTCCTTTCAGGGACTTGTCTTCTTGGTACAGATTTGGATGATTGAGGCTTTGAAGGGGGCCTTCGGAAAGGTCCTGCAACTTTTCCATGAAGCAATGTGACCCTTCTGGAAGCAGTTGATACAAGTTGGTGCCTGAATAGCCGAGTGTCTGGCGCTCTAGTGCTCGGTGCCACAGATTTCGAGTTCGAGTCGCGGCGGTGCCATGGATGGTTGTAGTGATTCGGAATAACTTGTAATAAATATTGCATTTCAATCTTGAAGAAACTTGCATTACAAATAAATAAGAAATGTCATCAGAATTAATGATAAATATAAAATAAGTTACATTTTATGCTGTGGTAACTTAACTGTGGAGCTTAAATCTTGCAACATCATCACTTCCGTAACTGTAGAGCGTCACGGAGCCCAATCAGACTTCTCTCCCCATCATTTCCAAACTCAAAGGGACATCTCAGCTCATGGTACAGGGATGTGGTGTGGTGTGGTGTAGTCTTAGTAGGTGATACAAGTGGGGTTGTCAGGCAACTCAATCGTAGGGCATTCCTTAAAGAAGTGAGGCCCCTTGCACTTGAGACATCTTTTGCGATATGTGCAATTACTACTTCCGTGGTGGAAGTAGTTGCAAGATAAACACTGGCTCGCCGCAGGTGTTTAATTATACTTCGTGATTCTTACCCAAAGGTACAGTAGCCTCTTGATTTCGAAATCTTTCATGTCGGGTTCGTTCCTGGGAAGTATGAGCTACCAAATAGGAATGACCTTCTCCACCCTATTTTTTACCTGGGTATAGAATAGTAGGGTAGCTTTTCTTTAGGGGCTTCTTTAATTTCGGCTACAGTCGTAGTAACCGGAAGGCCTTTAACGACTGCCTTAAAGAGGTCCTACAAAATTTAGGCGTCAGAGTGAAGGGACTTGCTTCCCTTAGAATATCTGTCTGTTACATTACTTAAATTTAAAAATGTTTACATTAAATTTTCACTCTAAAGGAAAAAAAAAATATTTAAAAAAAAAAATCAATACCAATATATCCAGCGTTTTACAGAACGCAATTATTTTGCACAAAACATTATATACAGATGTAAGCCAGCAATTAGCACACAATCAAACATTCGGAAGAGAACATTTCATGTAAAGAGCATAAAATTTAACTTATTTCATATTTATCATTAATTTTGATGACATTTCTTATTTATTTGTAATGCAAGTTTCTTCAAGATTGAAATGTAATATTTATTGCAATGACATGTCGAAAGGAGTACAATTTCCTTGAAAAATAATTATACGAGAAGTATTTTTTAAGGAAATGTGTCCGTAGAAGATTTGTGATATTATGTATGGTCATCTACAGGCTATTGGCTGATGCCATTTTGAAGCATTTGCTTACGTCAATGTTTATTTAAAATTTTATTTCGGCGGTAATTCGTCGACAGATTAGTGATATATAGGGAAGCGCTATGAGAGTTTGAATGGCAAGAGAATGATATAGAACATTTAAAGATGGCCGTATAAAGGTGGAACATGAGTCTCTTACGTTACATTGGAATCAAAACAACAGTCCATCGAATCAATGCATTCGTTTTTATTTAAGAAAATGCAGTTTAATGAAATAATTTTAGTCCACATCCAAATAATTTTGTACTGTGTTTTGGGATTTTTACTTGAGAATATCTTGTCTCATGGTGACGCGGCCGACTTAGGCAGATATTTGCGTGACCTTGTACAATCTGCGTAGGCCGACTCGTGGCTGAGTGGCAACGTGCGTGAGCATGGGGCTGAAGTTTCCTTCGCTGGCGGCATTGTTGTGGACACTTTTTCAAAAACGAAAAACTCGATGGCGTATGGGATGTTCAGCATCTTGCCTCATGAGTCGGCCTACCTGGTGGGGTTTTCCGAGTTTTCTCCCCATACGATAAGTAAATGCGGGATAGTTTCCCTAAAAATCTCAAAAGGAAGGCTCTGCCATCATTCTTCAGGGACGCGGAGCCAGGTTTTTACCTATGGGTGTTCCATCACAACAGAAGCTGCCCCCTTTCCCTCCCTCCATCCTCCATCCATGTATACGACTCATGAGGTGTCCGTCCCGCGCTGCCGGACACTGAGGATTAGTCAACAAGAACAACTCTATTTACGTCATATTATCCAAAGCAAAAAGACGAGGCATTTTAAGTAGAGGAATCGTTTTGTTTGCGACCATGTTTGTCCACCCATAACCTATCGAACCACCAACAATCTGCTCCCTCCAATCCTGTATAGCCGTGACTTAGGCACGAACGATTATCATTTCTTGCGCAATTAAGTGACAATGATGCGCTACAGTGACATTGATGACTATGCCAGATGTGCAGTAGTGGTTAAAATATTCAGACAGTAGATTTTTTAAGAAGATGGAATTCAGAAGCTGGTCGTACGATATGACAAAGTGTCTTAATATAGGTACATATTGTGTGGAAAAATAGATTACGTATCCAGAATTTTAAAGCCTGTGAAAAAATATATTAAAAAATGGTAGAAAGAAAGCTGCTTCTTAAGCAGAAAGAACTTTTCACAAACCATTTTATTTAATTAGTTACAGAAAACAAATACAAAAATTCAATTTAAATAAGCAGCTAACATACAGAAAGAATCAGGTTCGAATACACTGGCAGTGTCCGTTGCAGTCACTGCTTTCATAAACGAGCTGACTTCATTGCGAAAATGACATTGGGTGCAAAAGCACCTCGCAGACAGCTTGGTGCGGTTTTCCGGGCTTTTCTTCCCATGCGACATGCATAACAAGTGGGCTGAAAAGTTCCTAGGCTGACACATAGATGGTGCTACTAGTATTAAATCCATATGATTTTTAGTTAGCCCTAACCTTCAAAAGACACGTATATAAATTTGACAACTTCAGCACTATTAGTATGTATAGTATTTTTAGTGTTCATCATGTACAGTCCACTTGCCTGACTGTCGATTGGACTCCGGTGTGAAATGATGGAGCCATGTTTCATCCATTGTCACACATCGACGCAAAATTCGGGTTCATTACGATTGAACAGCTCCAAACAGCTGCTTAGAATCATCCATTCGTTGCTGTTTTTGGTCGATTGTGAGCTCTGCGCGGCACCCACTTTGAACAGAGCTTTCGCATATCCAAATATTCATTCACGATATGTCCAACACGTTCGTTTGATATCTTTAGGGTCTCAGCTATCTCAAATCAACTTCACTTTTTACGGTTATCAGAAATTATTGTGTGGACTTTTTGATGTTTTCGTCGGTAACAGCCTCTTTGGGGCGTCCACTGCATGCATCGTCCTCGATGCTCATTTCAACTCGTCTAGATTTAGCAAACCACTTCTCTACGGTTGATTTTCCTGGTGCAAAGTCCGAAGAATGCTTATCAAGCCAAACCTTGGTTTCAATAGTATTTTTTTTCACCAAAAAGCGATGCTTTATTGACACACGAAATTCCTTTTTATCCACTTTTTCAAACTAACAAAAGTTGCTTCACTAAAAATTCTATAACTCACATACTAATAGTGCAGCAGCTGCCAAATTTATACACGTGTATGTTGAAGGTTAGGGATAACTAAAAATCATAAGATAGTAGTAAGCAAAAAGCAATCTGATTTTGAAAGAAAAAAATAATGATTCGCACAATATAATTTGAATGATTTTATTAATTTATCCGTCTTAATAAATATTTTTTAAAAATAAACATATTCTAAATTACTTTTGTGTCGATATTTACAATATTGGATGCATCATTTTTATAGTCTTAAGCAAGATTCAGTGTTTTTAGGAGGTGGTCGTCTTTTTTGCAGCAGGTTTTTAGAAGCGCCAGCCTTTTCCCCTTTTGGTGATTTTGGAGGAGGTTTCTGTCTTTTAGGAGGCTCTTTCTTTTTAGCAGGTCCTGGTCTTTTTGGGAGGTTCTTTCTTTTTAGAAGGTTCTGGACTTTTAGGAGATTTTTCTTGGCTTTCCCTTTGGGGGATTTCTTTTTGGACGTTTCTTTTTCTTAGCTTTTGCAATTTTCGTTTTGCTCTTAGAAATTTCTTTATCCCGAATCTTTCCTCTCTCCAAATCTGGCGTCTTCCCCTTTCTCTTCTTTCGCAAGTAATAGTAAATTCCAATGCCTATGATAACAATTGAAGTCAAAACTAGAACAATAATTCCCAAAACTAGATTGCTATTTTCATTGTCACCTCCACCGAATTCGAGACACTGACCCTAACGACATTGGTGGCCCATTCTCTGATTTTCTTTTTCTTCTTGTTGAATTCAACGACTTTGCACAACCATATACCGCTGTCGTCCGGAGAGCTTGTTTTAATCGTCAACTCCGGGACCTCGGTGGGCTTGGAGTCCTCATACTTTTCGTACAAACTCGTATTGTGATACCATTCCGTCACCAATGTGTTGTGGAAGAACTTGGTCAATGCCACATTGTTGCAAGGCATTGAAAACGAATCTCCAGACTTAACTTCTATGTCTGGTATGTCATTTTCGACAGCTACTGTGTAGACAGCAGTGTAAAGTGATGTCCTTGGATCTAGCATGACCTCGCAGGCCCACACTCCGTTGTCTTTGGACAATGTCCTCCATATGTGCAGATTCAAAGAGTCCTGCACTGAAGTTCGTTCTTTTTCGGGGTGGAATGTTTCTTCGTTGTGATGCCAGACTGCCTTGGCTTTGCGAAAATCATATTGTATCAGTGTTTTTTTATCTTTCCTTGACAATTTAAGGTCAAATCTTCGCCTTTCACGAGCTAAAATAAATAAATTTATTGTCATTAATAATTTTTTATGAATGTCTTTACAGCATTTTATACGAAGTCTGTTTATAAAGTACCGTGACTTGCTAAAAGAGGATATTTATTGCCAATTCTGTAATTTGTATCCTTCAATGCATTCCCATTGGCACTCATCATAGTGTATGACTATAATAGAGGCCACGAAAGGTTGCCAATTAGAGACAAACATATTCCTCGTGACTTTACAATCGTTACTATCCATTGTCCAAGAGTGGCGTGAGGGCTTGTCACTTTTTTACATGCGTTACAGAGGAAAAAGGAATTTTTATTGCATTGTTTCTGGCTGTTTCGAGGAATTTGTGAAATCAGGGCCTTTTTTTACAAATACGTATTAATTTTATTTATTTGTATGGAAGGAATATAGAATGCTTTAAAAGCTATTTTGTTGTGCATCAGCAATTCATATCTGATATATATCGTAGCCAGTATCATAATGCAGTATGTAGATAGATGTTATATGTAAATATAGAGGGATTTTTATTTTAATGGATAGCTACATTACTTATCTATTGGTCTGATCTAATTTGAACTCATTTAGAATTAGTTATAGGCCTGCATTTCAGGGTTTTGCAGATTAACATATGAGAGAATAACTTGGTGATTTTTGCGTTCAATCTTTGCTACTGGCGACTGCTACTCTACGCTGTTGGCACGAAGGGAGAAACAACATTTTTCTAAAGAAAAGGTTAATTTCTTTTAGCTGTCATTAAATGTAAATTTAATTATTATAAATATTTGGCATTCATATTCTAACAACAAAAAAATTTTGTGCAATATTTTCCTTCCAAGAGGATTAAAACCAAAATATTCATTTATTTGATCGTTTTATTATATTTCATACAAAAACAAAACACTATTTCTTGTATGTATTTATCTTGAGTAAGCACATAGTTAAATAAATAAGTGACTTGAGAAGAAGTATTTCTCGGGATGTTCAGAATCGCTTCGCAACGCATTTAAGTTTTCTAAATAAATGCGCATGGAAAAAAGGAGCCCAGGGAGCGATGAAGCGCCAATTCTAGTAAGAAAAGGACGGAGATGTTTGCGCCAACTTGCGAAATGCAAACACATGACAGGCGAAACTGTGAGAGTTTGATAGTGATGAGGCTTGCTCTATCAGGGATCGAAGTTCATCGTCCCTTGACTGTCCTTTGACTCTCGTTTCTTTCAAAGGCCAATCCCGATATTTTATAGACATATCTCGTAAGGTAACTATTGCTGTTTCAACAATGACTGTAATGCACACTAACAGAGGATTAGAACCTATGTCCAGAACAGCACATATCTCCCGCGTCTTCAATATTGTGGTACTGATCGAATACAGTACTATTTTAAACGATTTTTCTGATTACCAGGACGGTAATTTTGTTGTTAAACAACTAAAAGGAAAAAATTGGTCACAATACCGAAGAAAGTTCAATGTTTTGTCTGAACACACAGTACAGAAGAAAGATGAACATTTTGTTCTGTCTGAACATAATACAGAAGAAAGATTAAAGTTTTATTCTGTCTGAATTTAGTGCAGAAGGAAGGAAACAGTATAACTATTTCATGCAACGTGTCTTATGGACAACATCCCAGCTGTAGCCCCTTTTCTGACGACAATAGTCTTCATTACTGTTTTATATGGAAATGTCAGTAGACTGTGTCTTTTTTTGTCTGTTTTGTCTACAACAATGAACGAACTAGATGCAGTCATATATAACGCCCTGGCATTCTTTACAACTTCTAGTGTGAACAGGACTATCAATTGGATGCTTCCTATTTGATCAAAGAAAGTCACATATCACAGATAAAAAAAAACACAAACAAAATTATGATCTTTCTTCCATACGGCATTCAGACAGAACAAAACTTTGATCTTTCTTACGTATTGTGTTCAGGCAAGAACAAAACTTTGGTTACTTTTCCGTATTGTGATCAGGCAGAACAAACTTTGATCTTATTTCTCTGTGTTCAGGACAAAGAAAAACGTCAATTTTCTTCTGTATTTCGTAACCTTGTTTTGCATTTTGTAGACAGAACAAAACTGTGATTTTCCTATCATATTGTACTCAGACAGAACAAACCTTTTATCTTCCTTCTGTACTGCATTATTCCGACAGAACAAAACTGAGATCTGCCTTCCTTATTGCGCTCAGGTAAAACAAAATGGGGATCTTCCTTACATATTATGTTCAGGCAGAACAAAACTTCCTTCATCCTTCTGTATTGTGATCAGACAGGACAAAACTTCGATCTTCCTTCTGTATTGTATTCAAAGGTTTCTTTTCTATTGTTGTTCACTGCGCAGTAATTGTTATTTATAATCAGGAAAACCCTTTTGAATCGCTCTGTATTTCACAACAAATGTATGCTTACTTGATAACTTTCGGTGTCGGATCTGATCTGCTTCTTTGCCGCATCAATTAGCTGCTGGGGGGCTCCTTTCGGACAGGGGTTTTCGGCGCATTTCTTCGTCTCTGTCCTGGGTCCCTCACAAGAACCCCCCTCCTGATGCAGGTTCGTCTTCTCTGGGCGACCCCACCCCCACAGGTGACAGGGCAGTCCCACCTTGACCACTTCGACCAACCGGAAATCGCCCTCTTTGAAAGTAAATACCTGTAAAAGCATTTAGAGAAGCTATTTTATTTGTAATTTTCTTTTTCAAATGATTTAATTATGTATGAAATAGACATTTAGACAGTTTTTAAATATTATGACAGTAACTTTATAACATTTACATTATAACGTTGACAACAGATAACATTATAACATTAAAGGCTCGTTCCCACCGAGGCGTGAAGCGGCGAAGTGTCACGCGGCAGGGAAGAAATTTTCGACCCGTTCACACCGAAGCGTCAGAAATCGCTTTTACGCCTAGGGAAGTTCGAGTTACTTCTGCTAGATGGCAGATCTACTATTGGCTCAATCCAAGCATATGCGCGGCAAGCATTCGAGAGTTGAAAGTTGGGCTATTCGAAGCGGTGGATTTCAACCGGTAAGGCTAGTGATTGATCAGCGCTTCACCCTTCAACGCCTCACGCCTCGGTGTGAACGAGCCTTTACGTTATAACATTTATATTGTAATGTTGACATTATAACAGTTTTTAAAATGGGTAAAACGTTAATCATATTTAACAGGTTACTCAGAAAGGACATGAGAAAATAATATTTTTAATATTTATATCAAATATTTTCTCGATGGATAAAGTAAACTTGTTGATATTCTATATTTTTCATGAAAATGTCATGCATACGTACTTTCATTTAAGAATACGTTCATTTTTTTTATATTTACATATATAAAGATTATATTCTTTGCTATCAGATTGCTGTCTCTCAGTATCTGATGCTGCCCCCATATTCAGTAAGTTAAATAATCTTTACCCTTTCTAGATTTGATTTTTCAATTTATCATTTTTTAATGTTAACTTGTAAGCAAATCAGATACGTGTTTATACTCACTTATCTCTTCACAAACATATCATCTTACTTCTATGAGTTCTAGAATATAATTACACATTTGGCAGACAGGATAACCTATGAGGCGGGGAGACATCCACTGAAACAAAACCAACCAGCCCAAATTATGGTGATAGCAGATGAAAAGAAAAATTCTAAGAAAGACCCTTTTAAGAACAAAAAGAAAAAAAGTTTATTTAATCTTCCAGGATTAAGAGGAACTCGATTTACCAGGACTCAGATGAACTAAACTGCACACTATAAACAAGCAAGTCACCCCATTCTAATATATGTATAGGACATAGCTAGCAACAGTAATCGAAATAGCAAAATTCCAAGAAAGAAAACTGATTGCCGGTGACAGTTTTTAAGGATAAAAAGTAAAAAAAAACAAACTATTCTAGAAAATTACCTTGCGAACAGACCATGACATACAGTACAAAATATATCTATCAGAATCTTCCAGAATTAAGTACAACGGGCTAACTATTTGGTCTGTCGAGGGATTTCTAGTTCTAGAAGTCATAGAAGTAAGGCGATGTATTTGTGAACAGATAGAGTTATCGGACTATGAGTTATCTGAGAGTTATGTTACTTTAATATATATATATTTATAAATAGAATTCTTTTCTTACCTTTCCATCGGCCATTACTAATATCTGGATACCTATATGAATATTTTTGGACTTAAGTGTTTTGAAATAAATCTTTCATTTTTCCGATCAAGAAGTAATCCATACCTGGATGGAATAGTATTGAATCGTCCTATTTGAAAAAAAAAAAATAAAAGTCTTTAATTTATTTTTAAATGACGATATTATAAAAACTGAATCGAATTATACAAATACAAATTAAAAACTGTGACTACAGTAATCTGTTTCATAAATATTATAAATATGATAAATGAAAAATTATTTCTTTTTAAACAAATTATATTTACAGTGTTGTTTTTTACCTATCTACACTAGCATAAACTGTTTATAAAAAAGAAATAATTAAGGAATATTAAATAACATTAAATAAAACAATAAAAATATACGTATTTATTTAAATTTGAATAGTGTTTAATTTACTTAAGACATTGTTTAGTTTATTTTAAAAATACTCTAAATTAAATTACATTTTTATCCTTTTCATTTTTCGTTTACAATTACTTATAATAGAATCACACATATTTTATGTAGATAGTGATTAAGTTTTCATAGTGAAATTTAATCTCCAATTCAGTTGATTATCTCCCAGGCATTGTGCTGCCATCTGGTATTAAAAGACTTCACTAAACGCATATTCATAAAAAAAAAAAAAAAAAAAAAAAATGAATGCATTTTCCAAAAAGATAAACGTATTTTCCGACATCTATTTGTCATTTTAAAGTAATTTGAATTAATTTATTATTACTTTTATTTTAAGCATTAAATATATTTGAGCATTAAGACGATAAGTCTCCAAAAATGCAATTAAAAAACATTCATTTAAAGAATCCTTTCAAAAACTTGGTAGTAAAGAGAATTATAAAAACTGGAAAATCAGTTAACCTAAATCATTTTTGATAAATTTTGGAAATGTGGAAATATATTAATGAAATTTTTTTTTATTAAGGATCTTATATTCCATATAGCATATCTATGAATAACAACTGACAGCTGGAGAGAGAAAGTTGGATTTTCTTATTGACGAACTTTTCAAAGTTACATTTGTGTGTCATATACAAGGAAACCAGAAAAATTCCCCTAGGGAAATCAAGCGTCATCATAATGTCCACTGAGTCACCTCGTTTCTGTCACCAGTAATTGCAAAGCTAATAGTAAGTGAATTCAACCTTTTGTCCTGCATTATAATCTGCTTTCACTACCAAAAGACCATTATGAATTTATGTGCCATATATTTCCGAGGCCATTCTTGGTTAATAGATACCAAATTGAGGGACTTCGATTCGGAAGTCAATAAACAAACTGAACCGAAAATATCTATGTCACAAGGGGTAAGCAGTAAAACATCGCAGGCTGGAAAGACACTCCATTCTATTTGAGGAGGAAAATCGGATGATTTTCTTGATACTCTCCTTAGGATTATCTAATATCTTAATGATGATTTTCTTGTCAAGTGCTGGCAATATAAATACCAAATGCCTCTCAAAATTACACCTAATAAGCCGATAAGAAGGACACTCATGGCAAGTACATAGTAATATAAATATTAAGACTAAAGTTTAATATCTAATATCTTGAGTGAAAATGACAGTCATATCAAGTGCTGGCAACGTAAATACCATAGGATCCAAATCCTTATATCTAATATGTCAATAAGAACACTCATGCCAAGTACCTGGTAATATAAAAATTAATGTTCTAAAGACTTATATCTAATATCTTAAGGAGAATGGCTTTCTTGTTGGGTACCTAGTAATATAAAAGCAAACCCCACAAAGCTTTATATCTATTATGTCAATAAATGAACACTTATGTCAAGTGCCTGTCAGTATAAAAACAAATGTCGTAGTAGATGTTGTAAGACTGTAGATGACACTCTGTATATTAGTACAGTACATTATACTTTGCATGTTGGCAACGGATCATTATTCTAATCGTTGATGAATGGCGCCTTACCGAAATTATTGTATTTAAATATTAATATATTATTAAACTGATGTTTTTGAAAGTACCTTGCTTTATTTAATCAGCGGGAATTTATCTACAGATATACACTCAAGAGCCAAAACATTATGACCACCTGTCAATAACGAGTTGGCCCACCTTTGGTGCGCAACACAGCTTCAACCCGCCTTGGCATGGATTAATACCAGTTAAATACCACTTCCACCTGGTCACGTGCCTTCCACGCCATCCAGGCGAGTTCATTGCAAAATGTAGGGGTGGTCATAATGTTTTGGTTCTTGAGTGTATGCATTTTATTTACTTATCATTTATTTTTTTGAGAAAAGACGATATTTGGCAATTATAGAATTTTATGGAAATGTAATTCTTGTTTGCAAAATCGGCGTCCTCTATTCTATATCTGAGTCTTATTTATTGAAGAAGAAGAAGACTCTGAAGTAGAAAAAAAAAGAAAGGATTTTCGATTGGTTACCATACCTTTTCGTCTTCTTATCATTTCTCTCCTAGTGCTATGGATTGCGTCAAGAACAGTTGAAAATATTAGAAGACTGATCAGAATATGAGTTTGGGGCATACTGTGGAGGTTTTAGCAAGCTGGAAGCCATGATCACGATCATCTGCCAGCATACTTTTTAACTAATACTTTATTCCGTAACTAAAACAAATCAAAACCTTGGATTAACTGTGCTGATATGCACAACAATAAGCTTCTAATAATTTACCAATTCAGGATTTCCAGCACTGTTGCGAATAAAAGTATCTTTATCAGCCAACATTGTTGCAAATTTGAGGTGACTTTTTAAATTTCAGTTTTTTTTTTTTTCATTGTTAATTCGTAAGAAAAGTGGGTTTTCTTCTTTCCTGAATCTTTTAATTATATTTTGGAAAATATTCATTTTTTAAACTTTAAAATAGTGAGGGAAATTTATTTAAGCAAGAAAAAAAATTGGCCTGAAGCTATTTTTCTTTTTGAAAAGTAATGTAGAAATATAAATAAGACAGAAAAAATTCGTAGCTTAAATTTTGTATTTATATATTTAAAATATATTTATATAAAATCCTGTGTTTTAAACAAATAAATAGATATTGTAATTATTAATAGCTTTTTACTATTTTACTAAAAAAACAAAAAGAAACTTTATTTTTTTTATGTTTTTTCCTTACGCAACCTTATTTTCAACAGTTATGTTACAACCTTAAGTTACGATGTTACCTTATGTCACAGTTATGTTACGAAACCTTATTTTTTAACAGTTTGACTGCCGGTCACGGTATGACGTGTTGATAGTTATGGACCCGACTTAGAAATGATTCTTTTTTTCAGAACATGACTTACTGTTTCTTACAACTAGGATTGAAAATGGTTATAAAACAGCGTTATGGGTATCATAATGATTAATTACTATTACTGATTACCAGTTACTTATTTATGTGTATCTTAATGATTACTATACTATATCCTACTGAAAACTTACTTTCCTGATGGAATAGTTTAACTACGCGCCAGCTCGTGATAGGCACTGGAGATAAAATTATTTCCTAACGGCCACATTACGCTCTGACGTGTGATGTGTAAAAACGAAACAAAATAATGAAAATGAATGCATTATTTTTTGTGTGATAATTTATTAATAACAAATATTTAATATAAATGAATTATTATAAATTTGTTACAATGATATTATGACTGCAAGCAATATTTTTAAACATTTTATTTGTGGGCCACTTTTTTTCGCAGTCATAACTCGCAGCACTCGTCCAAAAGTTCAACAACACATTTTCAATTGCATTATCTGTTAGAGGCTTATTAGATTGGATTTTTTGGGGGGTGGGGGACGTGGCGGTCCTGCAGAAGTCTCTACAAGTCATATTACGAGATTTTTATTAATAACTAATAAAGCTATAAGTTCGAAACCACATACTTTTCCAACTCGCTTCTAACCTATACAACACACCAATACCAGCAGACACGCCTAACTCCTATATGTTGATGCAACTCTTTCCGCGTGAACGCGTGATAGGCCACTAAGGCATCACTCCACATCACGCCCCGGCACGTGATTGGCAAAAGTGTTAAAATTAATGAAACGATTATTTATGCAGTTATTTGCATTATCTTGCCTTTATGTATTTTCAATATTTTTGTGGGTTTCATTATTCTTTTTCAAAATTCTTTTTTTGTAATATAATTTTTAAAAAAAAAGCTCTAAATTAATAAAAAATTTTTAATTTACTTTCATTTTGGTTCAGGCACTTAAAAAATAAAATTCATCGTGAAAAACACACAAACATTTTTTTTTTATCTTAATTTTTTTTTTTTTTTTTTTTGTCAAAAATTATTTAAACAAATTCTGTGGGAGTGATTTTTTTCTGTTATGTAGTATCTAAATTTTCTTGGCAATTCGTTTCACTTTTCTTCACAACATAAAAGCAAATTTTTAGTTTAGTTCGATCCATAGCCGCCGTTCCACATCCGTTTTAAAAGCGGAAATGGGAATAATCGATTATTTGTTAGGGGTTACTGGTCAGACAGATGAGGGCACATAGCAATCCTGAAAAATAAAAAATTAAAAAATTTACAAATGTTGTGGAATTTTTCCATCTAATTTCTCTTTTGATATTAAAATTTTTAATTATTAAAAATTACAGTTATTTTTATTTTAATTAAAAACCCTCTTTAAAATTACCTTTCTCCCCTATTATACCGCTCTGTACTACTTGGCCATTTGCCAATTTCTCTTGGCCGAACTCCACTTTGGGAATTTTTAGTACTTTTTAAAACATAGGGAATCTATGTCTTAGAAAGTCTTTGAAAGAACAGGAATAAACAATTTGTGTGAATAAAGCGATCAAAAGGCCGATACGAGGCGTCTACATACATTATTATAATTGATTTCTAGTTTCCCCATTACAATAAGCTGTGACTACAAAGCAAGCCTTTAAGGAATTCGTATCTGTTCGTTCGAGCACGATTTTGACATAAAATATCTATGCTTATTTTAATGGATATTATATAATTTCAATTAAACCAAAATGTAATCCCTACAAAATGATCGTAGCTGAATGCCTCTTTTGAAACTTCATTCTAAGCTGAAAGTAAAAGTTGTTTTCTGCTTGAATAAAATTTCTGAAGAAAAAAAAAAAAAAAGATATCTGAAGGGTAAATGACTTTTCTTAAACAATCCAATTTCCTGAAGGTTGAATCTTTTCTAATTTTGTCATAAAAGCAATTTTAATGGCTATCTCACAATATATAAATAATAATAATAAAATAAAATAATAATAATAAAAAAATAATAATAAAATAAAATGATAAAATGAAAGGTCATTCATTCTATAATAGAGCCTTTGACATTTACCATTTCTGTTTAAAAAGAAACAGGGAACTATTCTATGTTATGAAAAGCATCCGCCTTCCAATTATACTCTAGAAACAATGAAATGGCCGTGGTAATTGTCTTGAACTATTGCATTTCGAGGGTTTTTTTTTTTTGCTGTTTCATTGTTTTAAAAATACTTGTAACAATAAGCAAAATTAAGAGGACGAATGTTTTTACAGACATAAAACAACTTTATTATAAATTTACAAAATACTATTAAACAATCTGATATACAGGGTGTGGACCTGAATGGCCGAGAGTCTAGCGCGCTCGGTGCCACAGGTTTCGGGTTCGAGTCCCGGCGGTGCCATGGATGTTTGTGGTGGTTCGGAATCCACTTTAAGCCAAGGTCCCGGTCCCCTATGACTGTAAGAGCGTCACGGAGCAGAAGTCAGACTTCTACCTACGGGTACTCCATCAGAACAGAAGCTGCACCCCTCTTCCCTACTTCCATGAGGGACACGGTAACAACAACAACATATACAGGTGAATCAACGGCCACAGGGCAAACTTTGAAGGGTGTACACTCTTCTTCTTCATTGGCGCAACAGCCCGTGGTGGGCTAAGGCCGTCTGCCTACCAGCAGATTTCGGTACAGGTTTTTTTTTTTTTTTTTTTTTTTGTTTGTTTTGTCGCTCTATGGTCATCTTGTGCACACTTTAGGCTAAACAGATCGGGACCTACGGTTTAAATTGGATTCCGAACCACTACAAACATCCATGTCACCGCCGGGACTCGAACCCGAAACCTGTGGTACCGAGCGTTAGACACTCGGCCATTCAGGCCCCAGCCACGGCCAAGAGGAGAACAGCCTGACTTGAACTTTTAAAGAAGGCGAAGGCTCACAACGGGTTATCGAGATAGTTATGATGATGATATATACACTGAAGTGACAAAAGTCATGGGATAGCAATATGCAAATTTTCAGATGGCAATAGCATCGCGTAGAACAGGTCTAAATGCGCAGTGCTTTCGCAGAGCTTTCATTTCTGTTCAAGTTATTCATGTGAAGAGGTTTTGACGTGATGATGACCGCACGACGGGAATTAACAAACTTTGAACGCGGAATGTTAGTTGGAGCTAGAAGCATGGGTCGTGCCATTTCGGAAATCGTTAGGAATTCAACATTCCCAGATCCACTGTGTCAAGAGTGTGCCGGAGAGTAGGAAATTTCAGGCATAACATCCCACCATGGACAGCGCAGTGGTCGACCGCCTGCACTTAACGACCGAGACCGGCGACGTCTGCAAAAAGAGTCGTCGATGCAATGCAAAAATTCATAAATTGCAACATGCCATGATTTAAAAATTATGATATTGTGAATCAATATTTTATTATTAATTTGTTTATAATATAATACAAAAAAAATTCGTTATTTAATTTTTTTGGAAGAATTTTTTTTTTTTTTTTATTCAATTTAGTTATGATGTTATTTCACTCGATCCTCAGCAAGATGTAAAATCTATGAATTCGTTGGTGAATGATGAATTGAAGCTGAAACTTGAAAAAAGTTTCAACTTCAAGAGGTCCAATAGCACAGGGCTCAAAAAGAAAAAAGAAAAAGAAAACAGAATTTTCAAAAAAAAAAAAAAAAAAAAAACAATTTTTACCTCACAATTCTTAGTCGTATGGGAATAAATCCAGAAAATTCCATTCTGGATTCTCTCTGTAATTAAACATTCGAGTCCGTTCTACTAAAATAACTCAAATATAAATCTTTTTTTTTTTTTTCAGACACTTACATATTCTCTGGCGCAAACGTTGCAGATGGACTTTTGGATACTATATGAATTACAGTATTATTATTGAAAGGGATATTTTTTTTCATACGATTTATTCTTATTTTTAAATGAAAAATTAGATGTTAAGAGCTGATACAATCAATATTTATTAACTTTTTTTTTATTGTTGCATTTTTGTTGCAACTGATGTCATTTATTGACAAAATATTACAATCCAGAACATTTCTAAAATCCAAAGGACTGTTCTTAAATTTTTTGAATGTGATGGATCCTGGACAATTGGTTGGATAATCAGAACCTTAAGTCTTGCAGATTGTTTACACTTTAGCCTGGTAGATGGTATAGTGTGTTCTCTAGCCTGGTTAGACTGGATAGTGAGAATCTCTAGTCTTATAGTCCTAGTCTGGTATATTGTATAACTTGATAACTTTTTCCATGTGAATCTCTAATCCTAAAAATTGACATTATGGATTATTCTACAAACTGCACAGTCATTAATCTGATAGATTTAATAGCTAGTATACTAGATTCAATAGTGGTAACCTCTTAACTTAAAGATTTAATAACGATAATCTCTGATCTTGTAGATTCAATAGGGTTAATTTTCTAACTAGTAGATTCAATAATGAGAACCACTAATCTTGTAGATTCAATAGTGATAATTTCTTAAACAGTAGATTCAATAATAAAACTTCTTTACTAGTAGATTCAATAATGAGAACCTCTAATCTTGCAGATTCAATAGTTAGTCTAATAGATTCAATAGTGTAACACAACAAAATAGTGATAACAGCTTAACTAGTAGATTCAATAATGGTAATCTCTGATCTTGTAGATTCAAAAATGAAAACCTCTAATTTGGTACCTTCAATAACGAAAATCTGGTTTAGATTGGGCAGTACCTAGCTCGGTATATTCGGCAATCTCTAATTCGGTAATCTGGATAGTCTAGCCCAGAAGACTGGGTAGTCTTGAAATTTTGCAACCATCTGATTCAAATCCGTTGCTTTTGCAATCATCCGACTGCAATGCTGTATATATGGATAAGAACAATAAATCCGAAGGTCAGATAAACTTTCCATTGGATTGAAGAGGAAGTGAACTCTTTAGATATGTCTCTTAGAGGTGTTTGTTACAAATTGTAGTGACAAAACATGGATGTGGACATTCTGAATCATGTCCAAGAGAAAAAGTGAGCAACAAACGCAGCATGGCTCAGGTCCGAATCCATTAGTGGTGTCCAAAATGAGGCGACTCGGTGGAGATTGTGACAATGTGTTAAAAGCGCCTCACACCGATTGTCAGGATGCCTGATGAGAATTTTCAGACTTACTCTTTTTTTTGTGGCATACTTAAATGGAACATGAGGATCCCCGATGTCATTTAAAAAAAGGGTAGAAATGTCCCTCATGTGCCAGCTGAGCAATATTGAATTTGCTACATTGTAATGACAAATGACCTTAGGTAAAATTGCCTGGCGTTTACTGTTCCATTACTTCTGTTATCATTAACATTTTATGTGTAAGGCATTTTGAAATAATAAGTTGTATCACGACGACTAAAGGGACAATCTTATTCTACAAGTCATTCTAAACGCTCATTAAGAATCAGAAACGGCGTAGTTGTTCCAAAAGTGCTCGATTCATCACAGAAAATGAGGTATGAGTTCTTCTTTTTCAAATGCGCCAACAGACATTCGATAGAGCGATTTAAAGAAGAAAAAAAAACATGGCTGCTGACTCATGCAGAACATGTAAACGAAGGTGAAAAACAGAATAAAAAAGTAAAGAAGAATGCTCTAAACAACAAACGATAATATTTCGTTGGGAAGATGCTTCCATGATGCAACCCAAAAAAAAACTGTCAGACGAAATTTTGAAACCTGCCAGAAATTTGAAATTCAAATCAGCTTTCCGAACAAAAAAGAATAAAAGTTTTCTACGAACAAAATACTGGCACGACCATTTCACTAACTGTAGCCTTTACACGCGTAATTAGAAATTAAATATTACAAAAATAAAGTGCACGGAATAAATAAAAATTCTGATTAAATACATAAAATAATTGGGGTTTTTTTTTTTTGGCTGATATGGTGAAATGTTATTTAAATTTTTAAAATTGAATCAACCTCATTTAACGAAATGAAGGAAAAAAAAAAAAACTAGAATATGCAATCAAATTATTAACTCATTTTTTGCATGTACAAAATAAAAAAATATTTTCATTAAGTATATTCTGATGAATAAGAATGAATAAATATTTTGAAATAAAACTCATAAAAATAATGTTCGATGTCTATTAAAAAAAAAAAAAAAAAAGATAATAAAATATTCAAATAACATTAAATAAAAATAAATAAAATATTATCTTTCGCTTTAAAAAAAAAAAAAAAAAAAAAAAATTTTTTTTCTTTTAAGGAAATTAAAATTTCGAAATTTACTATGTAACAATTTTTTTTTGAAGCATAAGTTAGAAATTAGGGGCCTAATGGCAGAGGGATTGAGCTCGGTGTCACAGGTTTTGGGTTCTAGGAAGTTTCTAGTGGTTAGGAATGCATTTTAGACCCTTAGGTCTCGATCTAATATGGCATATAGGGAATGGGCTGACAACCCTATTCCGTAAAAGAAAAAATATTTCATATTTCGGAATTTGCCAGTAGTAACTTGCCACAATTAATTTGCCAGGAGCCTTTTGGGACCTGATGGCCGAGTGGCTCTGGTGCTCGCGCTCGGTACCACAGTTTCCGAGTTCAAGTCCCGTCAGTGCCATGGATGTTTGTAGTGGTTTGGAATCCACTTTAAGCCGTAGGTCCCGGTCTCATATGTCTCATCTCCCGTCACAGAACCCAAACAAGTTTCTCACCCACATCATTCCCAAACTGTAAAGGGGCAACTCAGTTATAGGCATAGTCATGTGGTGTGGTATAGTAGTAGTAAGACGACGGCCTTGGCCCACCATGGGGCTGTTACGCCAATGAAAAAAAGTTAGAAATTAAGCAAATTTATCAATCAAATTTAGCAAAAGTTTTGAACTTATTTTAAGATTCTGCATAAAAATGGAATGCTCAATTCATTTGTAAAACGCAAAAAACTTTCATTTGGTAATAGACTTGTGCTAATATTAAGGTAGTGGCTAATTTAACTACGTTGCCAAGAATTAGCGATCAACTCCGGTTGACGAAAGGAAAAATTTACGTTTTAATTCCAAATAAATTAAGCACATCTGAAATTTAAAACATTATTTTAAACTCCATTTAAATTTAGCATTTCGATAACTATTACTATTAAGAGAAGAAACAAAAATCAAATTGCATTTTTTCAATTAGATTATTTCTGTATAAGAAATAAGAGAAATTTATTATTATTAAATGAAATATATATATATATATATTCATTTGTTGGATACTGTATATTAACACATAAATGTAACATATTTCTCTTGGTAAGTCTTCCAATAAGCATTATATGTAGTCATATACATAAACTTGAATGAAAGTTTGAACTTAATATTTACCCTATTAACCATGATTTTTATTCTTGATTTTTGAATTCCATCTATTAGCTCACACTCTCCCTATATATATATCTTGTTCAAATTTTCAATCGTTCATAAAACGCTTTTTATTCATCCACTCAAATTCAAATGCATTTTTCTTGAACTTGTAGTGGATGACACTGGATGTGAATACAGTTTTTCAAATATTCATTAAATTTAATGAATTAATTTTAGGTTTTTTTTCGGATTTAAGTTGCATGTATCTACCAATAGATGACGCCAGATAAACTTAAAAAAATGAATGAAAATTATTTATAAAGGACTTTCTGCAATATAGTTTTAAAAAAGTAGGAATTGACTTTAATTTTTTTTTATATTACTTGGTAGTTACTCAGTTGAATTGTAGCAGATTCAAAGTTACTCAGGGACGCACTACGGGAAGAGAAGGGGAACCGATACACTATACTCGCATTGTGCCATTGCAATTTGGAATACTTCCCTCCCCAAATGCAGTCTCATCTCCTTCTCATACTCAACTGAAATTTCTTTTACTGCCAACAAACTTATCCGGCCCATTCTTGGTGTAAGCAAAGAAATTTCATATCCGGTTCCATTGCAGCTGCTTTCTATCTAATATCTAATATAGAGCCGGTTATTAATTGGTTTTGAAAGAGCTTGTAAAGTAATTAATTAGTTATTAGCAATTAACCGGTATATAACATGTATATAGGGAAAAGAATGACAGATTAAATTCAGAACCTTAAAAAAAGGCAAAATGATCCAATGACTATCAATCATTTATTCTACTGCATTGGTAACAGTTTTGCAATATCTCTCACGGTGTGCACAAGTTTTTATATGCAATGAATGAAAAGCCTTCTGTGATGCTCACCTCACCTCATATTTCGTCGCCTGATTTCCTTCCCATTCAAGACTTTCAATTGGCTAACATTCTACGACATTAGAGTTTAGAATCTGTTAAACACCAACCAAATCAAGTGGAGGAAAAAATTTCACTAAACAAGTTGACTGTTCTGATGTAAGATATTTTACTATGCTCTCTCTCAATCACCATCAACTGAGTCTCATCGTGTCTGATAGCAGTATGCACCATCAGTAGGATTCGAACCTGACACTCCGACAAGATATCTGCCCAAGTTACCTATTTTCTTGTTGGTGTTGTCATATCTCTCGTGGTAGGTGGGAAGAGGGATGCAACTTCGGCTCTGATGGTGCACCCGTAGTAGTCTGACTTCTGCTCCGTGAAGTTCTTACAGTCATTGGAGACCGGGAACTACGGCTTAAAGTGGATTCTGAACCACTACAAACATCCATGGCACCGCCGGGACTCGAACCCGAAACCTGTGGCACCGAGGGCCATAGCGCTAGACACTCGGTCGTTCAGGGCCATCATTCTTCTTTATTGACGCAACAGCCCCATCGTGGGCCAAGATCGTCTGCCTGCTGGCAGATTTCGAGACAGGAGATGTTTTCTTTTTACTGGGTAACGATATCAGCTTAACAGTCATATTAGACCGGGACTTACGGCTTAAAGTGGAATCCGAAACACTACAAACATCCATGGCACCGTCGAGATTCGAACCCCTAGCACCATCAGGCCCCAAGTAACTATTGGAAAATAATATTAATCTCTCGCAAATAATTAAACAAAATTTAATTATTCATTCTTTTTTTGTGTGTGTGATACATTTACAAATGTCTTTACAAGAAAAAATGTTTTGAAAATTCTGGTAATTATTTTGTTTTGATTTTGAAATTAAATCAATTTTAAAAATTTCAATTAAAAAAAAAAAAAAAGTTAGAAAATTTTTTAATAATGATAATGGTTGTACAAATGCAAAAAAAAAAAAAAAAAAAAAAATTTTATCTTGAAAATCGTAAAATAAAAATAAAATAAATAAATAATTTACGTGCATAATCCAAAAAACCAAATCATCAAAACAATTTTCACAAAAATAATGAACCCTAAAACATTCTAGCTCAACACTAAATCATATAAAAGAAAATTCCCTAAAAAAAAAAAAAAAAATAAATAACCATTCACAAATAAATTTTTTTCGTGTTTTGTTTTCCATTGTAGTAAATGCAGACAGGGAGAAATCCGTCTTTTAACCAGAAAATCCAAGTGCATACGACACAAACAATCTAGTAGAAACGACCGGCACCTTCACTTCCCTCAATCAACTTACTACAACTTTTTACCTTCCCCCTCAACACATACCTACGCGTCCCCACCGACCAATCAGGGAGCCTCTTACATACCTTACCTGTCTTTCAACTCCGGCAGCCAATGGCGCATCTCAACCCAACCTGGCAAACAGGCAGAGACACCTGTTGAACGTTTGGAACTTTTTTCACCATCAGCAGTCTCAGAATTGAATCTCGTATCGTGAAAGTTGGAAGTTTTTGTTGTGCCAGAATAGAAAGAGGGAAAAAGAAGTTATTTTTTTGTTGTAAATTTTGTGTGTGTTTGTTTGTACGTTTCATCTTTACTTTTTTTTTTCACCCCCGTGGATCAGTGGAAAATCGTTCGATTCTTGGATTGTTGTGAATATACTACAGCTGCTTGGCTTTTGCTGGTGCCGCCGCAAACAATTGTGGACGATGTCAGGTTAGTTTTTGTTTTTGGTTTCAGAATGGAAGTTCTTTTTCTCTCCTACGCTGTTGTTTGGCCTATTTTGTAAAGAAAAAGGCATTGAGTGAATCATTCTTCGTATGCGGGTACTTGGCAGCCACTCTGAATTTTACCGCCTGCATGCATAATGTGCAGACATTTGAATTCATTCAATGGCTTTTTTTTTTTTTAAATTATAAAATGTGCAGTTTTAAACAATGTACCAAAATTTAAACACTTCTTCGAATTCTTTTAGCTTTATATTAAAAATATCGCCAATGATTTGATGTAGTTTATACAATTAAATTCTTAATTCTAAAATGGAATATCATTAATAATAGTTGCATTCATTATTATAATAAATTTGTTGTTGTTGTTGTTGAAAATTTAGCATTTTATTTATAGAAATTCGGAATTTTTTTTTTTTTTTAATTCTTGTTGTTTAAATATTTTAAATGCCTCATTAAAAATGTGTATTTCAAACAATCTTCCAAAAATTAAAATGTTTGTGTAATTTTTGTTAAATATTTAATGATTCGAATATTTAATATAGAATGTTTTTTATTATTCAAGTAAAAGAATGAAGTGAGTTAGACAGTAGAATTTTTATATTAATCTGAAATTCATATTGAAATTATCGCAACAAAATAATGACAGTTGCTCCAGTTCAAATATTTAATATTCCTTGCAATGATTTATTTTCATGATATAGATACAGCTGTCTCTTTAAACAGTCTTATTTTAAATATATTTTGAATCTTGATATGTATTTGTTTACTCATTTTGTTCTATCCATTTGAAGTGTTTGCGTGTGTTCAAAATTCTGGTAAATAATTAGAATTTAAGTAGAAATTTATAAATAGTTGAACTAGATAGTTTCAAATATACGATACTTTCTTTTTTTTTAAACTGTGGTTGCATTATATCTTATTACTTCCGTTTGTAAAATAACGATTCTTTTAACTTTACATGGAATGTTATTTAAATATAAATGTATTCCTTAAATTTGTTATTGTAAATTTTGTGATTCGATATATCTCTAAATTATATTCCGTTAAAATGTTTTTAAATATCATAGGTCAAATATTTTTTATAGAAAAACCATGAAAATGTCAACTTTGAAGATAAAAGGAATTTTCGATTAAATTGGAAGCTTTTATTTTCATAAGCCCGGAATTTTTTTTTTTTTACAGAAAAATTATTAGTTTTTAAATTGAAACATTTGATTCTTAGTTTAAAACTTAAATTATCTCTAGTATCTTTTATTATTTACAATAACAAAAAATTCAGTTCTAAAAATCAGTGACAAATCTTTATTTTTTTCCTTTAACCTTTTTAATTTCATACAATTTCATAGAAAATAAAATTTATATTTCTATAAATATTGTATTTATGAACTATTTTTATAATGAACTTGTTATTATAATTTTTTGGCAAGATTTTATTATATTAATCCATAATTTCGTAAGGAATTTGAAGGGAAACTATCTTTAAAACATCTTAAAAATATTTAAAATATTGAATAAAATATGCCTTGATGAAATAAGTATATTTATTAAACGATAAACTTGGTGATACTGGAAGATTTAAATTAATATTTCAACATTAATAACTTTAGAAGTTATTTATTTTTATAATTTAAATCTCGTTAAATAAAACCTATATGTAAACAATGAATAAATTATATAATTTGGAATTTAATGTACTAAGATGTTTGCAATTGACTTATAATTGGTGATATATGATAAACAACAATTTTAAATACCATATTTTTTAAAATTAATTTACACAATAAATAAAACTTTATAAAGTCAGTAGGTAATAAATTTCTGCTAATATTTCGTAAAATACCGTCAGATATAATCGTGTATTTTATTCTTTTTAAGCCACGCCCACAAGTTCTCATGGGAATGTTTTTTAACTCCAAGGTTGGTGGGGTTGGGTCTAAAAAAATTGGAATTATGTTTGATGTTTTATGACAGCTCTATTGTGTGTGTGATATGAAATTGTTGTGATATATATGCATGTGATGTGAAATTGGCATTTATTATTATTTTTATTTATAACAAATTATCTGTAAAAAATGTTTAAAAATCTGAAGGAAATATCGATTAATCATTCCATGAAATCGATTTTGCTGTTGAAAACGTGCTTTATTTATCATTAAACCACCCATCCTATCAAAAAATAAATAACTTATATTGTTAATATTCCTATTAAATTGAATTTTGTTAATTTAAATATCTTATATAACATTCAAATTATTGGCTAATATTAACGCTAACGTTGAATTTAAATTCTGTTATTAATTTTAACATGATATTATACATAATTGTAATCATAATTTAATAATATCTGATTAAGTAATTTAATAGTTAATTTTAATAAGTAATTAATACTTTAATAATTAAGTATAATCATAATTTAATATGATTATTCTTAATTTTATATATAGCATGACATTTAAGTATTTGTTGAAGGCCTATTTTTTTTGAATAAAAATATAAAATATTAAATGTATTTAAATTATATTACTTATAAAAATTAAATATCATAATGAATAAAAATATCCGAATTCTTTAAAAATGGTTGTAATATATATTCTTCCCGGGGTGGGGGGAGCTGCAATTTTCTTTGAGAACTCAGCATCGAAATATCCTTCTTAACAATGAATATTTTGCTTTTTTTTCAAAATTTTAATTAAATGATATTAATTTTTAAATCTTTTTCGAATTACGTTGGGAAAACCGAGTTGAATTTTCTCGCCGCTTAATATTTATTTATTATCTTTATTTTTTGAAAGAAAAGAATATTAAGATTTTAAAATGGGAACAATTCCATTGTGAGAGAAGTTGTTGAACAAAAGACACGAGATCCCAGCCGTGTAGCAACTAAAAAAAAGCAGACAAGTTTTGAGAGTTGCAATTCTGATCTGAAAGATCGTTTGAAAACCGGCTGTCGATCTTTTTCCCATTGGAATATGACTCATCGTCTGGTTGGGCTTACCCCAGGGCTGCTCCATTCCCTACTTTTTTTCTCACTCTATCGCAGAAAGTTCTTTAATAAATAATTTTCATTCATTTTTTAAGTTTATCTGGCGCCATCTATGGGTAGATATAGGCAACTTATATCTACAAAAAACTAAATATAATTAAATTAAATGAATGAATGAATGAATGTTTGAAAAAACTGTATTAACATCCAGTGTCATCCACTACAAGTTCAAAAAAAAAAAATGTATTTGAGTGGATGAATAAAAAGTGTTTTATGAACGATTGAAAATGTGAACAAGATATATATATATAGGCAGAGTGTGGGCTAATAGAAGGAATTGAAAAAAAGGAAAATTCTTTAAAATGTTAAGAAAATAAATAATTTATTTTAAAATTAATTATAAATTTTAATATAGAAAATTTATAAATTAAGATTTTATAAGTTATATAATTAAAATAAAATATTAAAATAATATTCTATACAATTTTAATATATTTTAAATATATTTAAAATTCTAATTACATAAAAATATTAAAAAAAAAAAGAAAATAATGGATTTTTTTTTCTTTTGCAAAAATATTAATTTGTTTCTCTCCCCCCCCTATAATGTTGTATATTTACAGAGATTAATATTACGTGATTGGCTCAATGATATTAAAAAAAAAATCAAATTCTGAGTGAAAAAGATTTTAGAAATAATCTTAGGTCTCTTTATACAAATCTGCGCACCACATAAAGGGGCCGAAACTACATGATGGATGCGTTGCGTTTCCCCTTGTATATGCTAGGAAAGGGCGCAGTATATTTGTAGTCCGAAATGTACTTCATTTGGGTTCAAGGAGGAAGCGAAAAGGATATTAACCTCTCAAGAGTCATCTTTGGATGTGTTCGTTCGAAATTGTGAGTACAAAATGAAGTTGTGATGCCCCTGGGTAAATGCTGCCTGATGACAAAATTGGCTATCTCTCTGGACTTTTGTACTACAGACGTTTTAGGTTCGAATCCTGGCGGTGCCATGGATGTTTTGTGAGTCTTGTCCACGCTAAACGGCAAGTCCCAGTTTAATTAGCCTAAAGTGTGCACAAAATTACCTTAGAGTGGCAAATCAAATCTACGTTGAACGAACGTTGGTACACGTTGAATCTGTTTTATATCTGTGGTTATGATTTTCGGCCAATATATTACCTAATCAGGTGATGATTAATAGCTGATATATTACAATGATCTGAAAAAGAATGAATTGCTCGAAATATTTTGATATGCTTTTATCTGGTCTGAAAATACTTTTTAAACTATAGGAGGGTTTGTTTTATCCTATTTTGATAAATATCTGACAACTCTTTAAAAAAAAAAAAAATTACTTGCCATATTTTTGAAAGAGGCATATGAGGAGACAGGGGTGCTAGGAAAGTCCATTACGTCTGCTCATTACTGCTTTAAACATTTCAAACACATTCAAGTCCACACTTTAAGCTAAAAGCAGGGAAGGTACCAGCAAAATGCTGAGAAATGCAAGTCTGCATGCAAATGCAATAACCTCCTGCCATTGCATAATGTTCCAGACATCCTCCTAGTCCAGACGGTGCTCAATTAGTGAATCCTCCATGGCAAATGCAAATGCAAAACTCCTGACGTCGTCGTTGTCCGCCGCAGGAGCCATGACGGATGCACGCGAAAAATTCCCTCATTATATTTTCCGCGGCGTGTGTTTTTTTTTAATATAATTTTTTTACGGTTTGCAGGTCTCACGAAAGTTGCCGCGTTCTACACACTTCTCCTATCAGCTCGTAAAGGCACTCGGAATTCATTCCTGCGTGGCTACCGTGCAGAGAGAAGGGAAAAAAAAATTAACATTTTAAATGTTTGCGCAAGATGATAAACTGTTGTAGATTTATGGTGTGCGTTACGTAAGTGTTCATGCTTTTTAGAAACTTCGGTTTTTCGAAATTTTTCGTTTGGTAAAAGCTGTGACTTTTTCTCGAATATATATTTGAAAGATGCTGCATTGTTCTATTGATTCTGTATCTGATGGATGGTGAATGTAATGCATCATTTATTTCCTATTAATCGGTGTTTTATAGTAATGTATGCTGAGAGAGTTATACATTAAGGGTTGTTTATCCTGAGGTAATGCTTGCATTAAGAGGTGTGTGTGTACACTAAGGTAATAATTGCATCAAGAATTTTGTGTGTGTAAGGTGTGTGTCAGTGTGTGTGTATGTGTGTGTGTGTACTAAGGTAATGATTGCATCAAGTTTTGTGTGTGTGCTAAGGTAATGATTGCATAAAGAATTGCGTGTCTAAGGTACATGAGGTAATGCTTGCATCGAAGTGTTGAAAGTGTGTGTGTGCTGAGGGAATGCTTGCATTAAAGCTTTTTACGTTATTTTAATTACATTAATAATTGTTTTTTGAAATGAGCTTATTATTTAAGTTGGTCTACTTTTCTGGAACTTTCAGAAATTCTGAAGTAATTTCTTGATTATATCTGAATATGGAGATGAAAATAATAAATAAAATATATTTCGTTATAATGAAATCAACGATATTAAATCGTATTGTCCCGAATGGTCAGATTAGAGAGAAAAAAAGCCAAGATTTTCTTTGAGAATTTCTATATTAGAATCCAGTCATTGATAAATTGAACACTGAAATTAATGTAATTAAATTTTACACTCAATACGAAGTATAATAATTCTCCAAACAAAATTTCTTATCCTGTAATTTTATTTCCATCATTATTAATTATAAAATCAAGGTGTAATTCAGAAAAACCATTTAAAATTATGTAATTAAATGTATTATAAAGAATTCTATGCTAATATTGATACAAAAAAAAAATTGCTATGCATAAGTAACTCATTATTTATCCTCCCTCAAAAGTAATTCATATTGCATTAGATGGCAGAAAAAAAGATATATACAACTTGTTTTACATTACAATAAATCGGTTTAATCTTTATCTAATTTTCCAGAATATTTCTCCATCTACAGGTTTTTTTTTTTTTTTTAGATTGGAGGTCTTTTTTGAATTGGATTTTTTCATTTCGGCAATCTCTTTGAAAGTAATATATAATAATCGTGTAATATAGTAAAATATTAGTTCAATAGATATTTTTAAAATGCATCCAATAAAATTACCACAAATCAGAGTTATAACCAATTATATTAAAAGCAAAGTAAAAAAAAAAAAAAAATGTTTTGATAATGATCAGTCAATATGGTTATAACTCTGATTTATGGTCAATGATCATGATAGATAAATAAATATTACTTCCTTTCTGAGGACATTGATAAAATACATTTAGTACATAGAAAGTTTTCGAGTTTAATTTTATTTATTCAAAACATGTCAGTGCTACAGTGTTCGATGTAGAATGAAAGCTTTAAATTGTGGTTTATTATTCGATTAGGTTAAGTGGATATTCATGTTGGATATTTAATCAATTTCAGTGTATATTGTAACATGGACTACTAAAATATTCCATGGTCACACAAGGTTTCCGTTGACCACTGGTTAAGATTCACTGTTAGAGAGCTACAAAAATCAAATTCTGTATAACCTAAACTCTGATAACAGACAAATGAGGGGGAAAGATTTCGTTATGTTACCGAAAGATAAACAACTCAACCACTGCGAGTTATTTTGCTGTGCTTTGTTACAATTATAATCCTTTCAATCCAGCACTAGCCTGGCCACAGGGTCCGGTTAATCGAAGCACGGACATCCCATCGCGATCCGATATCAGGAGGAAGTGGTGTGACCTCGCTTTCGGACGAGGAATCCTTCCTGAAATAGCAGGTCATGGTCACCTCGTTTTCCACCATGCCGCGCTCTAGGCCGTTTGGTAGGAAAAGAATGGTCGGTTACCAATAAAAAGGAATCCTTTTTAAATGACCACCGGAATCAGATTTATACATCCACTGCGAAGCAGCAATTGTTGTCTGTTGCTGAGTTTTGAAGAGTTCCATTATGTCTTTATTATGTTGAAGACTTAAAAAAATATATCGAGTGATTAAAGAGTTAAAAGATGTAGGTTCTTCAACTGGGGTCAGGCGGGAAATCCTGCTCTCTTAAGAAGTTGGCTGATGTCCTGATCGATTTATTGCGTGTGTTGCTTTCCGTTCTTGTGAGTAGATAATTATGTATATGGAATGAATAATATATGGATCAAGTTTTAATCTTGTACACGTGTCTTCGATGGTAGGATTATATAAAGAGTTTTTTTCTTTTGGTAAAAAAAATGTCCATAAACTTTTTTTAAATTGTAAAAAGATTTTATTACAAAGACAAATGAAAATTATTAAATAAGATGTATATATTAATTTTTTGGCCTCATTTAATTTGAATTTGAAGCATTTCTATATGACATTGTACGTGGCATATCAAGACTTTTCTATCATATTCGCGATAGCATACCATCTATGGTGCCAATCATCCCCTTGCTGTAGAGGAGTCATGCCTTTTAACTTTGTTCAGTACATGGTATCTTTAACATAACGCCATCATAGAAAGAAGTTGAAGGATCTGATGAACAAAATGCCCAGGGAAAAACTTTTTGTACCATGCTCGAATTACTGGATATGACAGTGTTCTTCCCTACTTACTTCTGAAATTTTGCCAGTCTTCAAATTCAGTTTATTTGCCGACAAACTTTCAATACACTGTGGCCTCTGTTGAGAAGCAGATATTTTGTACAGGATTCATTCAACAGTATCTCATTCATCAACAAGGGTAGCTGAAATACACAAATGAAAAGTGACAAAGTCTTGTTGAACACTGAGTATATAGAACAGATCTTTAAATTAATACCTTTGTTCAATACATGGTCCTTTAACATAACGCCATAGAAAAATGTCGGAGAATTGTTATCTGATGAACAAGATGTCCAGACGAAAAAATTCTTGTCCCCAACTTTTGCGCCATACAGAAATTAATGTATCTGACAGTGGATCTCTTGCATGTTTCTGAAATTTTTCTCAGTCTTCAGATCCAGTTTATTTGTCAATAAACCTTGGTACGGCACTGTTTTCTGTTGAAAAACAGCCATTTTGTACGGTAATCATTTAACAGTACTTCATTCATCAACGAGGTAGCTGAGATACGCAGATGCAAAGTGACAAAAATTTTGTTAAACACTGAGTACATAGAACAAATCTGTTAAACATATCTCATGGACTGTCTTTATAATAAATTTTCAAAATTATAAAAATACCTTTTTTTTTTTTTTTTTTTTTTTATCTTGTAAATTTTTTTCAAAATATTAATATTTTATGTATCTTATACAATTTATGGTGACCTGAGGACCAATTGATTAGCGCACGGGCCTCAGGCTCAAATCCTGGCTGTGGCAGGGATGTTTGTAAGTGGTTCGAATCCACGTTAAACTGTAGGTCCGGTCTAATTAGCTCAAAGTGTACACAAAATGACCGTAGAGCTACAAACCAAATCAAACTATGCCAATTTATTTTTAAAATAAATAAAAAATTACATTTATTTCTTCCACGAAGATTAAGTCTCAAAAAACTGTTCCATGTCCCCCCTTCCTAATCATTTAACTATCTTAGCTGATGAATTATTTTTGTGATCAGTCATGTACATCAACTTCAAATTTGAAATACAAATTAAGACAATTAGTGACTCAAGCAAGGAAATTATCTAGGAAAGATTAATCCTATGGAATTTAGAAAATTTTTTTATTTTAAATATCTCGTTTTATTATAATCCTATTAAATAAGATTTTAAACATAATTAGAGTACCATTAATTAATAAATAGATATGATTTGAATAAAATTAAAATATTTAATTTTATTAAGTTCTAGTTTGTACTACTTAAATATCGAAATTCAGGAAATATTTACCTTAAACACATTCAAAGCTTTTCAGTTTACGATTTTTTTATCAATTCGATTTATCGAGATCAAAAACTGAAATGATTTTTTTGAAAAAATTTATGAGAACAATTTGAAGTGAATCTTCAATCTACTCAAGTATACTTTTTAAAATTTTAAATATAATTTGAGTGTTATTAGTTAGTAAATAGATATGAAATAGATATAGATATTCTTATTGGGTAAGGTGAGATAAAATTATTTTTAACAGAAATGAAAGTTAAAATCCATCTGAGAATAAACGACTAAGACATTCCTCAACAGTGAAAAAAAAAAAGAACTTGTATGTCTTCATCAGTGACAATATTTTATTATGTACAATAATATTGCTTTGTAATGCTTTAATGTAGATTATATAGATCATTGGAATCTATTTTTCTTTTCTAATATAAAATTCTCCAAAATGAATGGCAAAAATGATGTAAAAATTTGCTAAATTTGAGAAAAATATAAAACACCTTGTAAGTTTTCCTGGTTTTCCTACCTTGTAATTCATGTGATAAAGCTTCATGCCCTAATGTAATATTAAAATCTTTTTTTACCGCAGAAGATCAGCCAATCGAAAGCCACTAATATATCAAGTCATAAAATGTTCATCAATCCGATACCACTAAACTGGAGTCGGGTTTCATCCACCGGATCGTAGACTGTTCATCAATCGGATACCACTTTTCGTAGACTGTTCATCAATCGCCAGAAGATTAGAATGTTCCAATCGAATACCACAAATCTCGAGTCGTAGACTGTCATCAATCGAATGCTCATCAATTGTCCATCAATCGGATGCCGCTACTATCAATCGTCCTAAATTGTAGAAATGTCCATCAAACGGATGCCGCTACAATTTCAAGTCGTAGAATTCCAATCAATTGGATGCCACTATTTTCTCAAGTCGTAGAATGTCAACCAGTTTCATGACAGCCTGAATCGATGTCGACCTGAAATTTTAGTATCCAGTGGACAACCACCTCAAGAAAGCACCTAAAAAAACTTCTTCAAATCACCAATTTCATTATGTTTTTATACCCTCCTGTGAGAACATTGGATCATATTGTAACAAATACAATTGAATGTGAAGAATGGCATAGCCATGACAAAACACCTTCATTCACAAGCAACTTTAATGAAGTTAGCTTCAAGAAACCTTTATAAAGCGCATGTTCTTCATTAATTAACTTGGTAACTTCAAAAATGCTTTGGTGATTTCCTCTTTCATTAAAGTGTGATATGCAGCGGTGAAGACGGCTTTTCAGAGGATTGATTCTTTTTTCATATTTTACGGTTTATTCCACCGCATCCATTTGCAAAATGAAAAAAAAAAATGGCCGATAAAAGATGAATGTAGTAACGCGTACGAAGTGGGTTGTATTCGTCTTTTCGGTAGCTTTTCATAAAGAACGAGTTTTTCATTACTGAACGCTAACGAACGAGTATTACATAAACCTGTGCGAAACCATGGATGCTTTTTTAATGGGGAATCTTTTGACTCCGGCGTTAAAATAAACGAGTTTCTTCTTTTTTATGACGCTAACGAACACCGTAATGGCATTTTATAGTGCTACACCCTGTGAAGATTGTGAGTTATAGTGTTTTTAACCTGAGAAAACTTTTGCACCCTTTGTAGACAAGTTGGTTACAAGTTTCATATTGAAGTTTTAACTTGTATGAAATTTCTTTCGCCAGTAGCATGTAAATGGTTGTGAAATTCTTTTTTGCTAGTAACTTTATTAAGTTAAACCACTTTGGAATGTCAACGTTATTCTTTAACCGTGACTTTCAGAAGAAGTTTTATTAGGCAGAACTATTAAAAATAAAATTGTTGTACAAAATTAATTTTCAATTTTTTAATAACTCTTGTAATTTACCGATATGGCAATAAATATTACATATTATATAAATTTCTCCAAATTTAAGCAATAATAAAAAAAAAAAAGTTTTTAATCGATGGTTATCTTTGTTTTTTATGTAATTTTTTAACCAATCTTCCGTATCTTTCCATTAATATATCGAATAAACACACTTTGCTTTCTTTTAATTATGATTTTGTCGTATTTTTGAAGTAATTGAAGCATTGTAATGAGTTGCAGAAAAAACATCATTTTAGCGTAAACAATTGATCAACCATTTTATTAACTATTAAGTAAATTTATAATGGTATCTATTTTTATTCTATAATGGTTACTATTAATTATCTTTAATTAGTAAGCTCTTTTTTTTTAATAGTTATTCACGATTTTGTTTATCTTTTTAACCGGAAAGTATTAAATCTTTGTATTTGTAATCTTATATCAGTCTTTTATCAATGCATTGTTGTAATTTTGTTAGTGAAAGATAAATTTCAAGTTAAAAATCATATAAAAAATAACACTAAGGGGGTTTTATAATATAAACTGAAAATTTTTAAAACGTTTCTTACGACTATAATGAACGCACTAAATTTGTTGATAATTTTAGAATGGGACTTCGACGAATGGATCACTGTCTTTTTGGCGAGTCATCGTAATTTGGAACGAATTCTAAGGATATTTGTTCCAAATTTCGTTGACAACAACTTTTCTGTTTTGCATGTCTCATTTGCCCTTTAAAACTATATGGGACGAATTTCCTGCAGATTTGTGACCATGTCAGTAGATTTGTAAATTCTGGTGTTTGATAGGGATCGAATAAAGTTCCTTCGACTCTTATACACAGTCCAGTCACATTAATGTGACCACCGCCTACTTTCGACGTCAACGTGAAATAGCCAATCGCAAAAGGCAGGTGACAGCGCATTGCAGTGGAGTGTATATAAAGGATGTCCGAGGGCATCGGAAACCATTTCAATTACATATACATACAGCCATACAGTAAAAGCTCTGCCAAAAGTGGTTATTCTGGCTTTAGGCAGGTGGCCACATTAATGTGACTGGACTGTGTATAATTAGTATTAAAATTAAATGTTAAAGAAGCAATTTAATTGTACTCCAATCTGTAGCAAAGAATAGTGGCGAGTGGCGAGACTTTTCTCAGTACCGAGGCTTATCAAAAGGAAATTTGGATCCACAATGAAAGAACTTATTCTATTATTAAGAACACATCTATATATGGATTGCAAATATAGCATCTTTGTGATTAATATTGACAGTTTTCTTTTTAACTTGTTTTTGGCTATTCTAAAATAATATGCTACCTGTTAATTTATAGTAGAACTGTTATTATTTATAGAATGTGTATTTTTTTTTGTTTTGTTTTGGAGAGGAAGTACAAAGATATTTTTAAGGGAATGCAAATACTAAGTCCCTGGCACTACAGTCCTTTGTTGGACCATGGCCGATGTTATTATTAAACTTGTTATGGTCATGTTGGCCCAGTTTCTGCTTGCTGGCTGATTTCGAGACAGGAGATGTTTTCTTCCATTGGGTAGGGTTTTCAGCCCTATGCCCAACGCTCAACAGTTCTATTATACCGAGATCTACGGTTTAAAGGGGATTTCGAACCACCACAAAAATCCATGGCACTGCCAAGACTCGAAACCGTAACCTGTGGCACTGAACGCCAGAGTTGTAGTCACTCGGTCATCAGGCTCCCGATTGCAAATACTACACCTTTAAAATTGTAAAAAATATTTTGTTAATATTGAAACGTTTTTACAGATGTATTAATTCAATAACAATCACTGTTGTCACATTGTTATAATCCATTAGTAAAGATCATAATATACAAAAATACTGTAAAGAATCAATGAATCGGTATAAAAATTTCGATTTATCATTAGGAAATTCTTTGACCATCTTACCTACAAGGCCAACAACAAAAAGTAAAAGTATTTTATTTTGTAACATTGGTAGATAATTTCAAATTAAGATGTTGACTTTAATAAAGATTGTATTCATTTTTTATACACATTGTCGACGTTTAATTCCAACAATTCATAGTCTATTGTTCATTTGATGTGTCAATCATGGACAAAGATGTCTTCTTATTATTTTATTTAAGCAATTGTGAAACTTATTGAATTGTTATGAACGATTCCACGGAATCTTGGCGATGTTGTATGGAAGGATGTGAAAATTCAAGGATACCGGTGAAACAACGCCGTCTGGACTCGTAATAAATGTGTTTGCAAGGCATCCACTTCCTTCTTAACTATTCTTCTTATTATGGAAAAGCTTTAGGCATTTCCTGCTATTGCGTCACAGCTTAATGGTAAAGAAATGCAAATGATGTTCTTGGAAGAATTTAAGATATTTTTCTGTATTTTGAATGCTTCATTTTTCTTCTTTTTTTTTTAAAATGTTGCAAAATCTTTTAAGTTCTGTAAGTTCCATAGCGTAAGCTTCGCAATTTTTTTTTTATTATTATGTAGTGCGTTTGACTGAAGTGGGACTTTGTGAATGAAAAATGCAGCCAAGTTATTTAAAATCTAGTTATTATTTCCGGAAGTACCTTAAGGATTATTTTGATCTGTAAGGTTTATACTAGATATCTATTAACGTGGATTTCATTTTGACATGTTACTAAAATTCATACTTTAGAAAACGTCGATAAAATAAAATTTTTTTTTTAAATATTTCATTGCTTGAAAAATACATTTTTTTAATCATCCCTGTTTTCCCCCAAATAAAATTAAATAAAATGCACTACTCAAAAATAGAGAAGTTCTTCAATAATTAAGTTTTTTTCCCTAATGCAGCTGGCAAACACTTAGGAAATTATCTTTTTATGTCATAAGCATCATCGACTTTACTCATTTAACACTACCCAGGGGGCACGTGCAGCTTGAAGATATGCTACGGACGCGAGTAACACCACCCCAGCAACTGATTTTTCTTTTAAAATTCTGTAATGTAAAATTTTAATTGTTGCAAAGTAATATTTTAATTATAGGCAATCTGAAAATGCCTTTCTCTCCTATTATACAGCCCTGTTAGAATCCATCTTTCTTAGCTTCTTTTGCCATCAGGCCGCAGGAAAATTGTCAATTGGCTAGCGCTCTGGCCTATGGTACCAAAGGTTTCAGGTTCAAATCGTGACTGTGGCATGATGTTTATTAATGGTTCGGAATCCACGTTAAACTGTAGATTCCCGTCTAATTAGTCTAAAGTGTGCACAAAATGACCGTAAAGCGATAAACCGTACCAATCTTGGCAATTTTCAACATAATCGGTGGTTGATCTATAATTACACAAATACAGCGGGCAAAGAACAATTATTTGGAAATTTCCTGAACTTTTAAAACATAAAAACGATTAGCAAGTACTTACTAGATTAACAACTTAATTTGCATTTGATCCAATTTTTTTTGTTGTCTTTAAGAAGAGCTTTAAATTCCAGCGGTTCGATTCTGGCCGACCTTTTCCATGTTCCCAAATCCCACTCTCGTCACTGGATTGGAAACTCCATCCCCGCATATAAGATATCTTACATCTCATAATCTGGTTCGCTCATGGGATTTCTGACGGACTGGCTTCCTCTCTGGCAAACTTCAAGGTCCCTTGCACCAGGTTGTTCGTCATGCGAAATGTTCAACCAGCCGTGGATTTCAAGCGTTTCCCTTTCTGCTGATGCTGCTTTTTCTTTTCTTTTTTTTCTTTTCCCTCTTTTTGAAATAGCTTTTTTTGGAGGAAAATATTGTTTTCCCCTATTAGTGCAGGCATTGTGAAGGTAAAGGGTTTCTTTTTCTGTACTTTTCATTGTTTTTGCTTTTCCTGTCTTTGAACCCAAATGATGCACCAAAGGAGCCGGGAAACGACATATCTAATTGGATCTTGTTTTGTTTTTTGAGTGAGAGTTTTGGAAGATTCATCTGGAGATTCTAGCCACGCTGTTGTTGATTGGTTGGGATTATAGAGGTATTAAATCATGCTGTTTTTTGGTTCCACTTTTGGACATATTTATCGTTGAGCATCGCAAATTATCGCCACCGACACTCATTTGATACTAAAAATATCTCAAGTGATAACTGGATATATTGCTTTCAATCCTTTGCTTCAGCAATTCTCGTTATACATATTTTGCAATATCAATAATGCCAAAATTATCTATTTGAAAACCAATAATGTTTCGAAATATAAAAACAACAGTCACGAACACTTTTGAAGATCTTATCTCTATCTTCGGTTCATAAAAGGAACCAAGAGATCAAGATCACACTCACTTTACATGTTGGAGAGCTCGCCATGCTAATGTAAAGAATAATACATTTGAATCATACCATTAATCATCATGCATTCGATCCATACATTATACACCATTCGGGATATACTATAATCATGTCCTAAGATCACGAAACCCAAATTGGTCTGAAACCCAATAAATTTTTGAAATATATAAAATGGCATTGGAGATTTCTGCATTTTGACTTTGGCCAATCGTGAATTTATAAAAAGAAATATGAATCCTATCATCATCATCATAACTGGCACGACAGCCCGTTGTGGGCCTTTGGTCTTCTTTAAAAGATCCAGCCAGGCTGTTCTCCTCTTGGACCTCCAGTTTTTGATCTTAACTCAATCAGAGTCAAACAGTCGACCCATCTCTTTTCGGTCTTCCCTGGGTTGTTGTCCAAAAGGGATTGCATTGAAAACTTTCAAAAGCAGCTCTATCACTTTTCCATTTTCACGAGATGACCGGCCCATCATTCTGTTCAGTTAAAATTTATTAAACTGAACTGTACTTTTCATTGTTATTATGAATTCTATTGTATCCCTCCTATCTATCCATTGTTATTATGTTATTAATTATGAATCCTATCATTTCACCGGAATCTAAAAGGGGAGTGCTTACTAGTGAGATTGCCACTTACAAATGGAAAAATTGACTAAGCCAATAGCAGGAAAATCATTCTTTAGAGACATGAAGTGCAGGAAAACCCATCTTGGTCAGAAAATCTTTTGTAGACGTCTGTACGATAGATATCTCTGGTTTTTCTACTTAACATCTGATGGCTATTATTTTTAATCCCTAAGAAATATGAATTGGCTATTATAGTCTGAATAAGTAGTACGCCTTATGATTATCATAAAATCACAATAAATACGATCCAATGCAAATAAGTACGTTATTTGTTCTCTTTTCCATCATGGGAAATTAACTAAAGAGAAATATTGGTACCCGACTCGTGGCTCAGTGATAATGTGCACACTGATGAGCATGATGGCTGAAGTTCTATCCGCTTGCGGAATTGTTGTGTACACACTGTTTCAAAAGCGAATCGACTTGATGGCTTTTGTGATATTCAGCATTTTGCTTCGTTAGTCAGACTATCTGGTAGAAGTTTTCCGGGATTTATCCCATAATGTGGGGTAGTTCCCCCTAAAAGTCCTTCAGGAATGCACTTCCCTCTTTCTTCAGAGACATGGAACCAAGTCAGACGTCTACCTACGAGTGCTCCATCACAACAGAAGTTGACCCCTTTTTACCATTATCCATAAATAGACTATTCATGGGGTGTCTGTCAGCGCTGCCGGGCACTGAGGATGAGTTACAGCAACAAAACAGATGATACTATGTATTATAACTTTATCATTTCGGCTATTTTTTTGGTTCACTTGTTTGTAAACCCAATGTTGAGTTGGCCAGGCTAGTCCTCTAATAAAAATGCTAAAGTATCTAAATATTTTCAACATCAGAATATCCAGAAGATTTTATAATTTTTATATGTTAGTTTAACAATTCGCGAGAAAACTCTAAGGAGGGTTTGTAATAGTATAACTTTTCAATAAAGTTAAATGTAGAAATTTAAAATCACTATGAAACACCATTTCCTATTAGAAGCAAGCAAGCAAGAAAAAAATTGCAACTAAATCTCAAAAACAACTTTTTATTCTTTTTTGATATATTCCTTACAAGACCTTTCGCCGCTTGGAGAAGTGGGCGCATGCGTCACTCTGACGCATGCGCAATGAGGCTCGTCGAAAAAAAAAAACCCAATTGTTTCTTTATTGCTCTTGCAAGGTAGGCGACTTGGTGACGTAGGCGGCTTTTTAAGTCTATTCAACTCCCATCTGTCAAATTGTCGTTACACCTTTCCACTTCACTTTAAAAACTTGGAGTCGATGGGTGAACCCAATTTTTGATTTTACGAAACTTTTTACCCCTTCCTTTTTGGATTAGCTCAACGGGAAAACGTGTGTAGTCTGGTTTGGAAACTGGTTTCATAAAAGTTGTTAAGACCTTGTAATTCGACGCCTGTTTCTTGTAAATTTGTCTGGCGTTTCTTTTATCTTATTTTTCGTCTTTTTCATTAACATACATTGTTGTAGTATATACAAAGTAATAAAGTTTTAACCTTTTCACTTCGATCCTGTAGTGAGGATATGCAGCCTCTCACGAAATCTTGGAAAACAGGCACAAAAAACCGAAGTAATTTGATTGTTTATTTAAGAAATACGTAATCCTTGTGGTTTTTTTTTTAAAAAAGAAAAGTGTTTGCAAATGTCATCAGTGAAAAGAAATTGTCGTCGCATATCATATGGCCAGAACAGGACATAATTAATTGGGTTTTTTTTTTTTTATCATCTCTTCATATTCAAAGCGGCATGGTGGCCAATTGGCTAGCTCTCTGGCCTTTGGTATCACATGCTTCAGGTTCGTATCCTGGCTGAGGCATGGATGTTTGTAAGTGGTTCGAATCCATTTTAAACTGTAGGTCCCGGTCTGTTTAGCCCTCGTGTGCGCAAGGTGACCGTACAGCGAACAAACCAAAACTTCATATTCAAAAGTATTTATATGTTAATAAATAGTATAATGTTTTCAATAGAATTTGAAATTATATTCATAAAAACTAATAAAAACCTAATCGTACTGGTGATAATTTTTTAGTATTATTTTTCTTCGTACTGGTGATTATATATGAAATATATACACAACAAAAAAATTTTTTTATCAGTATTTGAACACTTTACTTCAAGATCTTCGTTCTGAAAGGATTATTATAAACAAATTTATAAGAAAACTGACAGTTTTAATTGGATTAAGAGACAAGATTTTGTTTTATTATATAATAAGTATTTTATTGTCATTTTTTTTACACTTTCGAAGTGAAATATAAACTAATAAATAAAATTGCCGAAAATGTTAAAAAAACTTGCAAATTATTTTTTAATTACCGTTCTAATTATTTAAAGCAAGTAAAAAAGCGATATTCCATGTCTAGGGCCCAAATTATAATTATATCACGCACGGGGTTACCTAATTATTAAATAAAATGAATTAAAACAAGTTGTCACGTCAGATTTCATTTATTTATAATAAGTTTTGAAATGCTCGACTCGTGGCTCAGCGGCAACGTGCACCGCTGGTGAGCATGATGGCTGAGGTTCAATCCACTGGCGGCTGTGTTGTAGACACTGTTTCAAAAACGTGGTGGTTCGATGGCGTTTTGGATGTTCGAGATTTTGTCTCCTTAGTATGACTACCTGTTGAGAGTCTTCAGGGTTTTCTCTTATATGATACGCAAATGCGGAATAGCTTCCCTAAAGGTTCTCACTGAAGGCACTGACCTTTTTCTTCAGCGACACGGCGCCAAGTCAGACTTCTACCTACGGGCGCTCCGTCACAACAGAAGCTGCCCCCTTTTTCCTCCTCCATGCATGAGTAACTACTCATGGGATGTCTGTCCTTCACTGCATTATACTGAGGATTAGTGACAACATACACAAGTTTTGAAATAAAGCTCTTTATAAAATTTGCACGAATTTACTATGTCGTACACTGAATTATAAAGTTTGGCTTTGAAATACTGGGCTAATAAATACTAACGTTGCTTTTACTTAGTATAATTACGTACTGTAATCGTTATAGATCGGCGGTTACCAATATGTGATTTTTGTATAAAAAACAAATTCACGCTTTTTTTCTGAAAATGTATTACTTATACAATCGCTTTATAGTTTCATTTGTGCAAACCTTTTAATTTTTTTTCACACTAAAATTGTACTTCCATAATTATTTTACATGTTTTAATTTTTATATTGTTTTTTTACATTCTCAATTTGTCGTTCTGGTCCAATTTAGATAAATGTTTATTGAGAGTTTGTGGGCCAATGTTTATTGAGAGTTGGATGTGGCCATGTTTTAGAGTTTTTATATTGGATGTGGCCAATATGACCGTAAATATTGAGAGTTGCATGTGGCGTTTATTGAGAGTTGCATGTAGCAATTTGATCAATTGTTTACTGCTTTCTGTTGAGAGTCCATAGAGGTTTAATTGGTTTATTGAGAGTTGGATGAGAGTTGAATGTGGCTAATGTTTATTGAAAGTAGTTGGATGTGGCTAATGTTTATTGAGAGTTGAATGTGGCTAATGTTGGTTTATTGAGAGTTGAATGTGGCTAATGTTTATTGAGAGTTGAATGTGGCTAATGTTTATTGAGAGTTGAATGTGGCTAATGTTTATTGAGAGTTAATGTGGCTAATGTTGGTTTATTCTTGTTATCATTGGTTTAAAAAGTTGAATGTGGCTAATGTTTGATGCTCTTTTAATATCGTTGGTTTTATTTTTTATCATTGAATCTGTTTGATTTTAATATCGCATTTCGTGATTTAAGTCCAATCATTATTGGAATGTTTCAGTAAATTTTATGATTTGTACCATTATAAAAAGCATGCAACCACGGTATTTCGTTATTCATTTCACACAGTGAGAAGAGTATAAATAGGAAGACTTTTAGTTCCTTCATTCAGCTTCAAATGTTAACAATATTTCACTTTAAAAGTTACGTTTTTTAAGTTTAAGAGAATTCAAGAGCCACCAGGAAGAGAGAGAGTTCCGGAATGTTATTTTAAACATTCGATAATGAAATTATCTCACAAAGGTTAGGGTTAAGAAGGGCATAAATTATTTCAATGCTAATGTTCGATTATAAAGCAGACTAGATGCCAAAATATATTTGCAACAGCTGCTGTAGTGCGACGACACTGATTAATAACCGAAATCTAATCAGACGATAATTTAAAACAACTTTGTTTCATTTGCATTGCCAACAGAGAGATAGAGATAGAAAAAGGGTTTTAAGCTATACGAGCAGGTGTTGACTTCTCCTTGTATAATTATATATTTTTTCATGCGCTGTCGAATATTCACATCGAACACGATTTCGATTCCCCGCCATTGAAAAGCGGCGGCAAAATCAGAATGAAAAAAGGAACATTCCACGAAACAGCCTCGGGGCAACCTCGTACTTGACGACTCTTTTGCCAAAATCGTGGAAGAGTTGAGTAGTTTTTCCTCTGCACTTTTCCCGTGTCATTATTCGGTTCCTCATTAAAAAAAAAAAAAAAAAAAGAATAATAAAGCAGACGCATCTTTCCAGACATGCCGAGAGGGCCAACATGAACTTCGCTTAGGTCAACCGCCGTGCATGTGTGTAGTAGTAGGTCACTGCAGACTTCGGAATGGAATCGCTTTTACATTTTGCATATTCGTAGCTTCAACACACACCTCTAACAGGTGTGCGCCTATTAAATGTCCCTCGAGTATTTTATACAACTCTGTGTGGGGAAATATAAACTTCCGTTTTTAATGTATGGAGTTATACGTCATTTTAACCCTTTCCACTCGAAGTTTTTTTTTTCATTCGTATTATCAACAACTCGGAGCAATTTTAGTGAAAAGATCCTATTCATATGTAAGTTTGATATACATATTGAAAGAAACGCATTATTTATAGTGTTATTTGCATTGTCTCCGTAACGGAGCCCTCGAGCTTGAAGACACATTTTAAGTGGCTCCGCTCCGGAGCCGTCGGGGGCCTGAATGGCCGAGTGGCTAGCCACTGGTGCTCGGTATCACAGGTTTCGGGTTCGAATCCCGGTGGTGCCATGGATGTTTGTAGTGGTTCGGAACCCACTTTAAACCGTAGGTCCCGGTCTGTTTAGCCTAAAGTGTGCACAAGATGACAAGAGTGACTTACCAAACCAAACCAAACCAAGCCGGAGCCCTCGAGTGCAAAGGGTTAATTTTGAAATAGTAGATGTCAATTTTTGTAAGATGATGACCACTATACATTTTTATCTAATTCATATGCAGTTCTTAATATGAGAACTAATAATAATTGAAATATTTTTAAGGACGATCATTTTGATCTTACTTATTCGCCTCCTAGAGTGACAGTTTATATCAGCAAATTTATTGTTGAGATCTTTCTTTGATGACATTCTTGTATATTAAGAATGAAAGAGTTAGTCGTATACTATCAATTTTAACAATAATTTACAAATATTGTAACTTAATATGCATAGTCATCTTAACTATAAACAACAAATATTGTAGCATTTTTTTCTACAAGATGGTTCGAAACCAAAGTTTGAGTAGTATTTAAAATTTTTTAATTCAATATAAATGCAAGCGTGGTTTGTCCCTACTTACCGCTATAACTCGCCAATCCATCCCCCAAGCTTCATGGAGGTTATATGGTATGGTACCCCTCCATGTATCTATGTTGTAAGCTCATAAAGAAGGTTTGGATTTGCAACTGTAAAGCAACTGCGCGCATGGGCAAACCAAGTTCAAGTTTAAGGTGGTTTCCATGACAACGCTTAAATTTATTTTTATTAAATTTAATTTATTATAATACGAGACATTTTGTCGAAAATCTGTTACAAAATTGACGAAGGCATTCGCCCAATTAATTGTGGGAATGCCTTCATCTTGCGGCCTAAATTCCATTTGGCCAAAGGCATAATGATGAGACCTTCATTATGCCTTTGGCCAAATGGAATTTAGAAATGGCGTGTGTAATATAGTCAACAGTTCAGATGAATTAATTGACAAATATTTATCCGAATATTGTTAAAAATTATACAAATTCAACTGGGTTATTTGAAAGAGCCATTTTAGTGGTAAGAAATGAAGTAGTTGATGACATTAATTTAAAAATTCAAAATAATATATACATCAATCAATTCAATGGTTGATTTAAATGAAGTTATTAATTTTCCCACCAAATTTTTTAATTCGATGCAAGTGCTAGGTTTTTGAGAAATTTAGATTTATTAAGATTATTTAAATTAACTTGAAATGACCTTGAAATAGTTATCAAACAACTATAATTGAGCGAAAATAATGTTATGGAAAGATTAAATAAAAACAATATTTATTCCGAGGATTACACTCCTATCTACCCAATTTTCGTTTCAATTAAAAAAGACTGAAATTTCCAGTTAGATTAGTATTTACAATCGCTAAATAAGACACAAGGACAAATGTTAAGATAACGTGGTATTAATTTTTAATAAAAATCATTTTATTGTCACTGCCAGTTAGTTATATGGAGGCAGCTTTAGAGTGGGAAAACGCAAAGAATTTATATATCAATTCGCCAAATAAGATGACAAATGTGGTTCACAAGCAAGTATTGTAATAGAATAAGTTAATTAAATACGAAATAAAGGGAAAACAAAATTAAATGAAGCAGATTTTTTCACATTAAATACATCTGTGTTAAGAGTATTATGATTTCGTTTAGCTTTATACTTTTTGTGTTTCAAGATTCATTTTTAATTTACATTTGATAGATGCTGACTGACCTTCTAATTTCCTGTTATCCATTTTAAATATCGCCACGCATAGTGTTTTTTACGGGATTTATTAATTGTATCTTGAATATTAAATAATCAATATATAATTATTTATAAATTCAATTCTATTGTGGTGTTATCTAATGCAGCTGGCAATACAGGGACAATCTTTATGCATAAGCAAGGGTTACACAGCTGTTACTCATTGAGCACTACCTACGGGGCACGTGTAGCTTGAAGATAGGCTACGGACGCGAGTAACATTAGCCCCGCAACACTCTACGATTCTATCAGATCGGGACCTAGGTTTAAAATGGATTCCGAACCACTCCAAACATACATGGCACCGCCGAGACTCGAACTCGAAACCTGTGGTACCGAGCACCAGAGAGCTAGCCACTCGGCCATCAGGCTCCTTTACATATTTATAAATTATATCTTTAATAATAAATTATCAATATATAATTATTTATAATGAATGATTCAATAGATAATTATTTATAATGAATGATTCAATAGATAATTATTTATAAATTCAATTTAATTCTATTCTAATATTTATCATATGTAAAAAAAAAATATTAAAAAAAAAAAAAAATTCCAATATATGTTATGCATGTGTCATTGACTTTTTCTTAACCTTTTTTATTTGTTTTCTTTAGTTCTTCTCTAAATAGTTGGTTAAAACCACAATGATTCTGAAAGTTAACGGATGAAATGTTTTGATTCGTAACATCTGTTCCGATTTCGGTTTAACCTTCCTATGAATGAACTGGAGTAAACTATGAATGAATTACACGTTGTGTAATTTTTTTATTTTTACATAATTCGTGATCGAATGCTTAAGAAAATGGCAGCTGTGCTCTGTTTAAGCGATCGCTGAAATTAGGTGTCAAAAGATGGCATGTCTGATCTCTTGAGTGACAGAATGCGTTCAACTAGATCAATAAAGTTCGAAATAATCTAGCATATAAATTGCTGGATTAAATCGTTTAAAATCGTACATAAATGGCGTGCTAAATATTTTAATATAAATTAAACAAATGTTTTTAAATTTGTTTTAATAATTTAAATATGTCATAAAATTTATAAATCGAACTGCTTTTTAATTTAAATAAACAGACGATTAATTATTTTTTAGTTTTCTATTATTTTAAAATTATTTATGTAAAAGTATTTATTTAATAAGAACATTTTACAAAAATAAATTAAAAGTGTAATTATTATTTTTCTCATTTTTTTAATAAAAGTTAAACGGAATTTTTTTTTAATTTGCTTTAATGATTTAAATATATGCCATAAAATTTATAAATTGAACTGCTTTAATTTTAAAAAAGTGGTTGATTAATTTTTTTTTTGAAGTTTTCTATTCTTTTAAAAAGTTATTTATTTAAAAGTGTTTATTGATAAGAAAATTTTACAAAAGAAATTAAAAGTGTTCATTTTTTTCGATATTTTCTTTTAAAATTATAAGATGTAAGATTATTCTGAAAAATTCTATGAACACTTTGTATAATTAATGATTTTATGTACCACGTGTATGTGTATGTCAAGAAAATCTTTTCCTTAGATTTCCAATAATTTTAAATGTAATCCCTTTCAAAGAGCAAAATAATTTAATTTTATTGTCCATATAAGTTTGATTTAAAATTGTTTTCAATCACAAATTGCTCAATATTATGCATAAACATTCGACTTTTTTTTTTTATTCTATTAAATTATTTTGTTTTTAATTTAAGAAGATGGCTTTATATTAAAAATAATATTTATATGCTCCCATATTCTCTTATAAAGTAAATATTATTATTAATAATTCTTTTTTTTTTTAAAAGGTACGATTTTTTTTTTTTTAGTTTCTATTTTATTTTATCTATTTAGTTTTTTAGTTTTCTATTCCAACAGGAATTATTAAAAATTTCCCCAAAATTAATTATATTATTTAAAAAAAAAAATTTTAATTTTTACTTTTTTTTTTCGTTGTACTATTGTACGTATCATAATTTGTATTTTTTAAAATTAGAATTTGACAATCAAATATTGATGTTTAACGTTGCCATTCGCAAAAGAATTGGTCGTTATAATTCTAATTATTTCGAATAATTTTCTACTAAACATAATTATAATAATTTCTTGTTTAACAATAATGCATTTTCATCGTTTAAAGTTTTTCACTTTATTAGTTTTTCAATGTACAAAGAATATTATTTTGTTAAATTGAAAAAAAAAATAGTATAAACATTGAACTAAGCATTTCAGATACTAGAATTTTGTTTTCTTTCTTTCAAAGCTGCTTTTTTATGTGTGTGTGTGTGTGTGTGCTTTTTATTCGCATCGGAATCGAACCATTTGAATCTTACATGTGCTTGAGTTATAACACATTTATGACCTTGAAAGTTGTCTGCTGTGTTGATTCAGCATTTATTATTTTTTTTTTTTTCCACAATAAGTGTTTTATTTGTTGGAGTGGTAAGTTATGTCATTTTATGCGGACGTAATTTCTTTTTTTTGGCAATAGAAAGTACTGTTATGTTCAATTGTGAAGCAATACATTTTTTGTAACAATTTTTTTTTTTTTTTTTGAAGTAACTTTCGTAAGGATATTTCATTTTAAAGACAAGTTTTATTTTACATAATTTACTGAGTGAATCATATTCTGTCACGATTATTTATGTGATACATAATTTACTGTTCTTTGGTGTAATTAGGTTAAGGATTATCACTTTTCGAATACAAAATAGTTCATATTAACAAATTATCTCAGACATTTGCATTCATGCAGTAGATATTTAAATTAGCTCTCTCAGAACTAATTCTTATAAGAATTCTTGAAAATCTTATCTGCATCTTTAGAAGAATTTCTAAATAGCACGTTAATCCATGTAGGAATGAATAGTAATTATTTTTGTCACTTTTACCAAAAGATTAAAGATTTTTTTGTGTTCATATTTCAAAATTTTTATTTATTATTTTTTTAAAATTATTTTAATTTTGAAATTATTGAAATTTCAAGTCGATGTAAAAGTTTATATAATTTACGATTTTAATATCACATGTATTATGTATGTTAAAGGGATATCTTTTCACCTTCTCAAAAAAAAAAAAATATTAATTGTATTTTTATTGCTAATTATATAATAAAATTATTGTGTTATGTTTAATGTATTATACAAGAAAACAATTGAAGCTGCATGTTGTGTTTTTAATAACATTACACTTATTGTATTTAATAACAATCGTGGAAAAACAATTTTGCAATCACAATTCAATTACTCAAAAGTTCCTGGAAGTAATTGTTTTCGGTCTGCTGGCTCTCCATCGAAAGAATAGTGTTGATTCATCAATTTCTACTTAGCATAATCTTAAATAATTTATGTCTCCTGAATGAATATTTAACAGTTTTCTCTGCGCTAATGAATTGAAACTTTTTAACAAACTGCTAACTTGGCAACAAGCCAATTAAAACATTACAACAGGGGATCACGGGATGGCAGAATTCCTTCCTGTGATCCAATCATCTGCGTCTAAATGACAGAAGACGTTCTTTTAACTAATCGTGTGTCTTCTGGCAGTAAGGTGATAATTTTAAAGAATGATTGTTTATAATGTATACAGCAGTCGTGTAAGCCAAAACTGAAAAGTTTTAATTCTTTTTTAACCATTAAAATATTAATAAAATTATTTAAAATTATCCTGTATGCCATTTTTGAACTAAAAGACTACTTTTTTTATTTCTTTTATATATATAAAAAAATTCTTCTAGATGAATTCTGGTATCACTACTGATTTTCTTTTTATATATGCATATAAAAATTAGAATTATAAAGCTTATTTTATCTAGTTCTCGATTTTCTTGATTGAAACGCGAGTTAATTATGATTGTAGTTGATTAAGTTGTACTTTCCCATGTGTTGGAATTATTTTTGTTCTTTTGTCTGGTTTGAAACGTTACACCAAACGATTATTCTTGAGCATGAATATTCGATTTCTTATTCCTGTTCTTCAATCGACCGTTAAGAAATCGTTCAGTAATCATCTAAATTCGCTTGATTATCTGAAGATGGAGAAAAAAATACTGGTTTCATTTTCTTTTTTTTTTTTATTATTCTGCTTAGTTTCGTTCTGTTTGTTCCTAAACAGTGAGAGTTCGAATCGCTGGGTTGAGACGTAACAAGGATCGGATGGTATTTAATTTTCAACCATCCGACCCACACTCGTTTCACTTTAACCGTGAAGGCGAAATAGGAGTCTTTTTTGTTCCAAAGGTAACGGTTCATACGTGACCTTTTTGTGGGTTTGGAATTTTTTCATCTTTTTCTTCTAGAAATCTGCCATGAAATAGTGAATCGCATTATTCTTTAAAAATTGTAGAAATTTTTCCATGTCTATTGGCTAATATGCAAAATAATGTATTTTCTGATTAATAGTTACCTTAATTTGCACTCTTGCTGCTTGTATATTGTTTTAATTTAATATTATTTTTATCAAAAGTAAATTTATTAATTGCTTTGTTGAATACTAGTTTAATACGATTGCTGTTGTTTTTAAAAATTGGGCACTTGAAAGTTATTTTTCACTGATATTTCATTATCATTTCATTGATTTTTCACAATATACAACTAGGGGTTGCAATATCGGATCAAAAGTTCGATACCGGTATTCGGTATTTTTTAGATTTTAATACCGGTAGTAGAAATTTTAGAAAAAGAAATAAAACACAGGTTTTTTTTTTTTTATTTGCCAGTTTTATTAGAGAATGTAAATATCACAAAAGAATTTGTAACTTATAAATTATAACAGTATATAAAGAATCACGAAAAGTAAAAAGGAACATCTTATTTATTTATATCATAAAAAAGTGTCAATATCACTATTCAGTCTGTGGTACTATTACTAACTTTTGAAATGTGGTCTTAAAAACCTAATGCATCAATTGCACTATCATTAAGCCCGGAACGTAATTTTGTGTAAAAATAACCAGCTGTCGAAAACGCTCTTTCAGCATCTACGCTAGTGGGTGGTACTGTTAGCAATGCGCGATATACTTTTTCCAAGTATTTACCTCTAAAGGCCAAAAATCTATTATTTAATCTATATCTTCAAATAAATCTATTTCTCTTTGGATTATTTTTGGATATAGCTGATTTCTGTATCGTATTTTGTTCGCTAAAATTTTTGTTAGTTTTCGCTAATTCTAATTTTTGTTCAAGATACAATTCCTTTTCGCTATCAACATTAGTGTCATCATAATCTTCGATAACTGTACCGAATTCTTCTGAATGTGGATAGGTTCTGAATTCTGAATAAGAATTCGAAATTTCTAGTAAATACCGAAAAATCGGTATTTAAACTTTTTGAATACCGGTATTACAAAACTGTACAAATGGCTCAAAATACCTGTATTCGGTATACCAATATTGCAATCCCTATATACAACAGATTCAGCATTAGCTAGGATGATCTGTTACATTGATCTAATCGCATTTTGCCCAATTCAGGCGCATCTCAAGTTGCTGTATTTGGAGGAAGCAGTCATATCTTTCAGCCAAGTGGCTAGCGCTCTGGCCTTTGGTACCACAGGTTTCCTGGTTCGAATCCCGGTGGTGGCATTGATGTTTGTGAGGGGTTCGAATCCGCTTTAAACTGTAGGTCTCGATCTGTTTAATCCTCGTGTGCACAAGATGACCGTAGAACGACAAAAACCAAACCTCTTTCCAGCTGAACAGAAGGGCTTTCCGGTGTATAGATTTGTGGGGCATAAATATAGGAACTTACCGTCCAAGTTTCATTAATAAAAAGAAGATAATTTTAGTATACGAATAATAGTTTAACTATAACCCCTATAATAGTTAAGTTTTTAAGTTAGTTAACCCCCCCAATACATAAGTTTTTTTACGTAATTTTCTCAAAATCATGGGTATTTTTTATTTGAATGTAATAAGAAGTGTAACATTTTTACTATATTTTGATAATTATTAAAACATTAATTGATGTTAGTTTCAGTATTACTTAATATCTTTATTTATGCTGGCATTCTTATAATTTTCGTTATGTTAATGTCTCCATTATTATTTTAACTAAAAATAGCGAAAATCTGTTTGTATTTATCGTTTGAAGGCTTTAATTACATAATTATAATTATAATTATATTGTTTAAATTATAAGAGTATTTGGACTGCTAAATGATTTTTGAAGCTTTATTTTACTAGTAAAATTATATTTAAAATAGCATGTTTCCTTTTTTGCAAAATTTTTATAATTGGTATTTTATAATGAACGATTTTATAGTAAAAATAACATGCGCGTTAAATACTTTTTTACTTTACTGATAGAGGTCGAAAAAAATTGTATTAGTGTAAAAAAAAGTTTGTTTCATATCATTAAAATAAATATGAAATGTTATATATCATAATATGCCATATTTATATCCAGTTGGTATTAGAGTAGCATTTAAATCCTTTTTTTATGTATTGTATTGATAATTTAAGTACAATAATGAGATGAAATAAAAACTGAATATGCCTGAAACTAATGAGGAAACGAGAGCTATAACAGGAAATGACAAACAATTTTTTATAACAATAAATCCTCGCTGAACGCGGGGTTACTACATCATTAATACAATGCACGCACGTCAAAATCGCGTTCCGCAAAAATTAACTTTCTGTAAAAAAAAAAAAAATGTAAGACCATGGCTTGAATTAAAAAGCTAGTATAATTTAAATAAATTTAAATACTTTTATAATTTTTTAAAAACAATACTTTAATTTTTGTTAGTTAAAGGCATTTTATCTTCTTCACTATCACTTTTGTCTCTGACGGTTGGTGTTACGAGATGATCCAATCTTTGAGTTTTTCTCTTATTGTAGATTATTACGGAGATCCTTGGCCGCGTAGCGTCCACTAGCTCCTTCATTGTAAAATGTTGAAGTATAGCGGTGGTCTCATGGCCTTTGAGTTAATAAGCAAAATTGATAATTAAATGCTCCTTTTTTTTAAAAAAAAAAAAAGAATTATTTATTTAATAAAAATTATAAAATGAAAAAATAACAAAACAAAATCAAAAGTGTAGATGTTCATGAAATCAATTGCAAATAATGAAAAAAATAATAAACAGAATGAGCAAAAGTCAAATTAGGGGAAAAAAATAGCTTAGGAGAAAATCGAACTTTTCATCTAGGCAGTTGTAGGTAATAAATCAGTCAGATGAGGTGAAAATCGTCACTATAAGGAATTGATTTAAAAATATTTAGAACAGTGCGAGGTCTTTTTGCTATGTTTGGGGAAGAAATGCCATAATCGTAATTTTGTAGGATATTCAATACAGGGTTATTGATGTTTCGCATATCATTGTAGAATTTAGTAGAAATTTTGTGAACAAATTGTCTTAAACTTGGAATCGAGAGAGCGCGTCTAATATCGTCATTACGAAAGTACCAGCGTGAATTCGTTAACATTCTTAGAGTTTTGTTTTCAAGCCTTTAAATAATCTTTGAGTTTTTTCTTTCACGTCTGAAAATCCTTCGCCTTTAATTGCTTTTGCAATCTTTGGCTTCATTTTATGTCGAAGAAAGCTTGGCGTTACCATGGCAAACCCAGCCGACGCTGTTCAATGTAGTAGTCGAACACCGATAGCAAAAGCTGGATATCAGAATTTGGGAACTTGAATGGCTTTTGATTTGCTGATTTTATGGGGCAGTTTTTGCTGAGAAGAATGTGTCTTTCTCCATAATCCTTGCGTTTAAGTCCACAGTTTTGTTTCTTCAAAAAAATCACTTTGACAACTATTTTCGGAAGCGCGTTTCCGAATTCTTGATAGGGTCATCATTCTGTTTCACTTAATTGTTTTTCAGCTAGCGTAATTGCATCTTTTCGTTTTTTTTTCTTTGATGCATCAAGAACTTGGACAATCGCAGCTCGATCTCTGCTGGAAAAACTTTTTTTTTTTCATCTTACTTTTACAATGGATTGATCAGCGAATGCAGTCAGAAAAATAGTTATAATTTGTAATATTTAAATTAACCTAAAAATGTGTCACAACAAGTGACAAATGTTCTGAAACATTGATTTTGATGGAAGGTTTCGCAAACTTGGGCTACAATATAACTTGCAGTTGCCAATAATTCCCCTTTGAATAATCACTTGCTACTATTATTATGGAACAGAAGGAGTAAGTACAATGTATGAATGTACTTTTAGCGTTGGATAAATTAAAATGGATATAATTTAAGTAACGCGCATGTGCAAATTTCCGTTCTACAAGCGTTTAATGTATATCGTAGCTTATTAGATACTTGTTCTTTCATGCGTCAAATTCGACTTTTGTAAATATCCATTATAAGAGTCGCTTGAAACAAGAGATTTGCATAAAGTTACAATGACTCTCACGGCTTAATTTGAAATCTTGTCCCTCAATACATGTAGAGGGCCTGATGGCCAATTGGCTAGCGCTCTGGTTTTGGTACCCCAGGCTTCAGATTTGAATCCTGGTGGATGTTTTGTCAGTGGTTCGGAATCCACGTTAAGCCGTAGGTCCCGGTCTAATTAACCCAAAGTGGGCAAAAAATGACCGTAGAGCGACAAATCAAACCAAATCAATGCATGTACTCCCAAATTTATGTCTTTTGTAAATAAATTTCTCAATGCCACTCTAAAATTTAAGTTCTTTAAACATACAAATAGAAAGTTGTAGCAAAAAAATAATTATATTAATAGTTAAGGAATAAAAAAATAAAAATATACATATATAATGTGTTTTTTTTACGTATCTCTCTAATATAGTATATGTACAATCTACCTATGTCTTGAAACATTATGAATAAAGATGTTGCAAATAGGACACCTTGAAACCTGAAATATTCAAATCAATCCTCAGCACTATTCGAGTCACACACACAGAAAATAAAAATCACGAGGGAAAATACGAATATAAAAATTTAGGAAAAAATATTAAAAACTGATTCTTATGTGAAGGATGAAAGCAGACGCGCTGCTTATCAATGAATGAATCTATTTTCCGATCTATTTTTCTCATCAGTATTCGTAAATCAACCGTGATTCGCTATATGCAGCTGAGTTTAAACAAGTAATATAAAAAAATTTTAAAGTCAATTCCTACCTTTTTTTTTTCACTCTATTGCAGAAAGTCCTTTATAAATAATTTTCATACATTGTTTATCTGGCGCCGTCTATAGGTAGATATATGCAACTTGAATGAATTAATTAAATTTAATTACTGAATTAATATTTGAAAACAACTGCATTAATATCAAGTGTCATCCACTACAAGTTGAGTGGATGAATAAAAAGCATTTTGTTAGCGATTGAAAATTTAAACAAGATATATATAGGGAGAGTGTGAGCTAATAAGAAGGAATTCAAAAAAACAACAACATATTAATAACCTTAAAGTCTCGTTAACGTGGTAGAACTCGCGTCGATCTTATAATCACTTTATATGACTAGCGTTCTGGTGTTCAGTGCCACAGGGCTTCGGCTTCGAATCCTGGGATGATGGCATGAATGCCTGTGAGTGGACGAAACTCCCATTAAATTGTAGGTTCCGGATCTAATTAAGCCTGTCTAGTGTGCATAAAATGACCGTAAAGCAGCATACAAAAACCAAATCGGATGTTTACCTTTACACAATCACTATAACTATAATAATATTTTTTGTATTTTTAACGTATAAATCAGAATAAACTTTGCGACTACTTTATCAGCTCTTCCGTTACACGAAAAATGAACGTGTAGTGTTTCTGAATTTTTCTATCTTATTTCTTCTCTATGCTTTCACGGGCCTGCCGAGTAGCTAGCGCTCTGGCGTTCTGTACCACAGGTTTCGGTTACACATCGCCAAGTTGCCAAGTCGGTAAGTAAGCATAGAAATGAATGGGCCAGGTAGTTTGCGCGGTAAAATGATATTACGCCAAAATCCTTTACTGTGTTGCCAAATCGCCAAGTAAACAGACAAAAAGGTTGCCTAAGTTCGGTGTCATTGTAAAGTGCTATTTCGCCAAAATTTATAGCCAAACAGTGCTTTTACGCCAACATTAGCAGCCAAATAGCTATTACGTCAAAGTTTATTCCTGAAAAGGCTTTGAAGCCAAAGTTTATCGCTTTAACGCCAAATATTATCACTATCCTTTATCGCCAACATTTATCGCTTTATAGCCATTTTTCACTAAGCAAATTTTGTTATATAACTTCTTTTAAGCCAAAAAATGCTTTATCGCCAATATTTATCGCTTTATAGCCAAATTTTTTTCACTAAGTGAATCTTGTTTTTTGAGGCGCTTTTACGCCAAAAGTTGATGCTTTATCGCCAATATTTATCACTTTATAGCCACATTTTTTCACTAAGTGAATCTTGTTTTTTGAGGCGCTTTTACGCCAAAAGTTGATGCTTTATCGCCAATATGCTTTTTATCGCAAATTTTTATCACTAAAATTTTTTATCTCTGGAATACTTTTTGCGCCAAATGAAACCGCTTTTACGCCGAAATTTAGCGCTATTATGCCAAGAAAATTATATCTAAAATGCCTTTACGCCAATTTATATCGCTTTATCGCCAAATTTTTACCACTATTATGTCAACTTTTTAATGTTTTCTTTTTACGCCACATATTGCCGCTTTAACGCCAAAATATATCATTATTTTGTCAACATTTTATTCCTAAATTGCTTTCACACCAAATTAAATCGCTTTATCGCCAAATTATTATGTGGAATTTTATTTTGCTAAGTCACAAAAAAGTATCGTTTAAACAAAGATAATAATCGCTGTTAATTGATAAAATTTCGATACGATAAAATTTCACCAAAGTTATTCGCCAATTCTTTTTTTTTTTTTTTTTTTTTTTGTAATGTCATAAAATAAGTCATGTTCTTTACGAAGCCGAATTCGAATGATAAATTAATATTAACAAAAGATAAAAAAAGAAGAAAAAACTAGAGAATAACTTACCTTTTATTGTGGTATGTCCTTCCTCTGTGGTGGAAACAAACATTTTATTCCATCGGTGAAATCATAAATTATTTTGCGGATGTCACATTTGTGCTGGCGCCGCCACATGCACTCTGCCAGATAATTATCAAATGTTCCGGACACATTATTTTATTAATATTAATTTATTTTAATTATTAAAAATTTAAATTGTAACGTTAACTAACGTTCTAAAAAGCTAAAGCTTCAAATATTCCGAGCGAATTCTAATTACGGTTGTCACAAAATCCTAACTAAACGAACATCTTTAAAAGGAAATTAATTATTTAAGAATAAAATATAAGTTATTAATAAATAAAAAAATCGTTTTTCTTGTTTGTTTCTTACTTTCCTGAGTGGCAACTTCATAAATATTGTTTATGTTCTGAATCAGTGACCGACGTACGTTGTAAGAATAAGTTCGGAATAATCAGTAATTTATTGGAATACTAATTTAAAAGAATATATATTTCTGTTCTTATTTACTGCAAATAAAATAATAATATAATCACAATAACAATAAATAGTCATTATATTGTTTGGAAAATGAAGCTACGAATTCCTCTAATTATAGTATTGCAACCCTAAAGAAATTGGCGGAAAATTGGCGAAATATTCAGGGTTGCAAGATTGGCGACTTCCTCAGGGGTACAGTATCCTAGAGGTGGAGGAGGAAGGGATAAAGACGCGGAATTATAATATTTTGAACCAGATGCGGTGGCAATGAGAATTATCGTTTTCTTCCATGATGTCTACGGCCTGATGAGATCATGTGAACCTGAAGCATGTGGTACCAAAGGATAACACTCTGGCCTTTGGCGCCACAGGCTCCAGGTTCGAATCCTGACTGTAACATGGATGTTTGTGAGTGATTCATAATCCACGTTAAACTGTAGGTCCCGGTCTAATTAGTCTAAAGTGTGCTTAAATGACCGTAGAGCGACAAACCAAAATCAAACCACGTTGTCTATTTCAGATCCAAGTGGACACGATATTGTTAAGAAATCTAATGAGTATTGGAGACATTTAGAACACTTTTTCAGTTATTCAGAAATACCTTGTATTAGAAATCGAACCAACTTGAAATGAAATGCATTTCATTGTACCGGGACTTCATAGATATGCACTTTAATGGCGTCATTTCTTAGCTCGAGAACAAAGTAATGACGTCATATCTTAGCTAGAGAAAAAAAATAATGACGTCATTTCTTAGTTCGAGGAAAAAGTAATGACGTCATGTACTATTTATAAATAGTTTTAAAATTGACAACACGATTAAGTGGTGGCTGAAGAATGAATAACAAAATGGAATTCTCCGTGTTCGCGTGTTTAATTTCCTTTTTATGGAATTTCCAATTTCTTTCTAGATCTTCTTTTTGCCGTCTTTAATGGCATTAAAAATCCTCTCCACTGCAGATTCGTCAGTTGGGTAAGCGCATATGCATACATAAAAACCTACGCACTATCTTCTTCCCCGGAGCTACCCGCAACCGTGTCCGCAGGCAAGAGTCACGTCCCATCAGATGTGAGCGGCGATATTCAAACATTTCTCATTGTGATTAACCACCCTGGGCTGTGCAATAAATGGGAAGTGTTACGCCTGAACAATGACCTTCCTTTCGCATGATGAAGGTCGTTTGCTAAACCGTTTCATGTTGATCCAGCTTTTCCGGTTCGGCCCCATCATCTAGAACAATTTTCTTTCTTTCTTCTTTTTTTTTTTAAATAGTGTCTTAATTGTGGATATGTTCTTAATTGGTGCTCATAAGTAAATAGTAATCTAGTTTGTTTTGTTTGATTATTCGATATTTTAATTCTTAATTTTTATTGGGAATGGAATATTGGTCGTAAATATGCTGCATCAAAATTTTAAATTTTCAAAATAGTCGAAAACAGGAACACACTTTCAATAAGAAAATTGTTTTTGAATAATTGGGCTCCCATCTCTTTATTCGTCATGGTTTTTCTTAAATTAAGTACTTAAATGACCATTGTGGGATCTTGGGTAATGAGAAGGCGGATTCTCTTGCCAAAAAGAACAACCATCAACCAAACCTTTTGTTAAAGACATCTCTTTTCGCTCGATGAAACTGATGATCCGAGACTTTTTCGGAACACTCTATCTGATAATCTACTTGAAGGCAACTGATCTAAAACCTGGTTTAACTCTATTCTAAACATCCCTGATCAGCCCAGGTTTAAAGCTGTTGCCCTTTTCACACTCCTGACAGGCCATGATTGTATGGCCAATCACCTTTTTCGTATGAAAATATTTGCAAGCCCAAAAAATGCATGCTCTGCAGTCTTGGAGAGGGCATGGATTCATCTCACCTTCCTGTCTGCCCTGCACTTGCTTCCTCTACTGTGTGGGTCGTTACTGGGAGGTTAGGGGCCCTTATGGGCTAAACATGTCACTATGTGATTTCCATTCAATTTTCGGTGTTGTTTTTATGTTCCTTGTGTTCTTTTTTATTTTTATTTTATTACTTATTGTAGCCTGCCATTGGAAATAAAAAAAAGTACTTAAAATGATTAGTGTTAAAACTTTTAAAAAGGTATTGAGATCAGTTTAGATCTAAAAATAACTTTTGGGAATTCGAAAATTCCAGTTTCGAATGTTCCAGTGTTGAATAGCCAATAAGCATTAAAATTTTTTGATCCTTATGGATATTTCGCATTTTTATATAAAAACAATAGATTTAATCTGTTCTTTTTATGTCCAGTATTTTTAAATTTAAGAAATACGTAAACATTTATAAGTCTGGGAATAAGTTAAAAAATACGTATATTTGAATTTATGCTTTTTTTGTGTTATAACAAATAATTACGAAAAACATCTTATTATTCTTTAAAAATACACTTTTTAACCAGATTGCCAGCTATTAAAAAAAACAGGTGGAACCATCTGTTGGCGTAATTAGTTAAATTATTGTGAAAAAAATAAGGTAGTGATAGTCATTAAGAAAAATTGATTGATGCCATCGGATGCCATAAGTAATTAAGCTGAAAGATAACATGGTAAAATTATTTACTTTTGGAATACTAATCTAACAAGAAACAGTATATTCTTAAGAAGAATGCTAATAAATATAGATAAGAAAAAAATATTTTGATATCTCGGATACAAATTATTTTTGGCCAATATGGCGACTTATTTAAAATCTAAGATCTTCAATTCCGCCATTTTTTAACTAATAAAACTAAACTGCTCCTTTTCTATAGCCGGAAAAAGTGCTAGTTTAATACAATAAAAAAAACTATCACTTTGTAAAAACATATGTGCTAGTTTAAATAAAAATAAAAAAGCTTAGGGGACCACTTTTTTAAGATATGCTTCATAACAGTTTCTCTAGATTTTTTTTTTATTTAATACAATCAAAGCAGTCGGCTTCCTTTTTTAAAATTATGTGGCCAGCAGGGTGTAACGAAGAAGTTTCATTCAAAAATAGCAAGCATTTTTTTATTATAGAAAATTTATGGGTTTTTTATACGCTTTTATTAGTTTCACCTGTATGTTTGTTTGTTTGTAACTGACTCTTTGGGCTTGATTTTACCCTATTTTAAGCGATCCGATTTAATTTAAACGTTGTACACTTATCAAGGACACTAAAATATTTTGATAAGTTTATTATCTCATCATGATTAGGGATCGCCAGGATGAGTGATTTTATTTTAACTTATGAAGAGCAGTTTAACCCATGTAGAATGAAAGCACCTAAGACATTCAAACCTACGTGGGACAGTGGCACAGCGGATAACGCGCCTGACTACGGATCAGGAGATTCCCCTTGTTCGAATCCTGGCTGCCTCGACCTATTCGCGTTTAACCTTTGTTTTACTCACAATTAAATTATTGTAAGAACATAGTTCCAGTCCTCCGTACCGGGACCTCATTTAAATATTATAGTTAAAAAACACACTTTTAGAGTGAATCAAACTAAAAAGTAAAAAAAATTGTTAACATAAGAATAAAATGACTGACGAGAAAATGAATGTCGCTGTTCTGCGTGGGGTGCTTTGTATGACATTTTTAAACTAACTCTGCATTTCGAATGAAACTAATGAAAAATTATAACGATTGATATCGAGCACCCCACGCTTTTGAATATAGGGATACACACATATGCATTTTTCTAATACATTGGTGTTCACTACTTTAGCCATTATAAAATAAATATATTTTGTAAAAGTGTGATAAATCTCACGGGCAGGCCGCGGGTTGGCCACCCCCTATTCTAAATCAATGAAAAAAGATGATTAACAAATTAATTTTAGCTTAATTAGGACGAAAACCTTATTATTTTTTTTTAACTATAAAATGTTTTTAAACGAATAAAAAGTTCATCTGGATTTTGTAAAACATCTAAAACCACGATCATTAATACACTTTTTTCTTTTTTTTTTTTACCTGCTACGAATGTGCGGTTTGTGAATATTCGCGAAAAATCCACAAAAGATTTCCTGCAAGAGAAGAGCCGTCTTTACCGTGGCCTCTTGCGGTTGCCAATGGGGCATTCCTTAACTGTGAGAAGATGTAAAGGAACTGGTTTCTCCGCGTACGTCTGTACCATAATTCTGCCACCAGAGAAATGACTTGGGCTTCAAGGCAATTTCATTTTGATTACATAACCTCGAATTTGTCATTCTTGAGTTTTTATGATTTACGATCGAATTAAATTAAAAAAACAACAACAACACATCTCAAGGTGGGAAAAAAAAGGAGTGATTACTTTTCATTAATAACTAAGATACGAAGCGTGTGGATTAAAAATATGAAAATTCTATAAATTCCATTGAATTCCAATTAATTTGGGTGATGAAAAAAGGTATCGGAAGAATTTTCATCTGCTTCCGTGTTTATCGCTGGAGTTTAATTATTCTGAAATTAATGGTTCTGTTCGAAATAATGAAAGATTAATGAGTTTAACATTGAGACAATTTCAACAATCATTTCTTTTAAAGTTACAACAGGCAACAAACGATAATGCATTTATTTATTAGCATGACGCTATGATATATCTTTGAAGTTTTGATTGTAAAAAAAAAAAAATAAATAAAGATTTTTTTTATTGCAAGAGGAAAAAAAAAAAAAAAAAAAAATTAAAATTAAATAATTTTTATTAAATTAAAGGAGAAAAAAATAAGATTTTTGAAAATAAATTACTTTTATCAATATTCTTAGAATGAATAAAATTATTAGTGCAAGAAAAATGTTTGTCTCGAATAGCAAACGATAATCATCCATTGTCAAGCAAAACAATCTGAGGTAATACTCACGATAATTCTGAATGTTATTATTAATAAAATTAAATAATACTTTGTAATATTATTTTTTTTTTCTTTTCTTTTTATTTATAATTTATTTTTTAATTGCAAGAGGAAAAAAAAATCTAAAATTAAATAATATTTTATTAAATTAAAGGGGAAAAATAAGATTTTTGAAAATAAATTACCTTCATCAATATTCTCTTGGCATGAAGAAAATTAATAGTGCAAGAAATGTCGTTGCCTAGAATAGCAAACGATAATCATCCATTGCCATCCAGAAAAACAATCTGAGGGTAATACTCGCGATAATTTATACGCTTCTAAAAGAATTTAAAAGTTATTCGTTTAAGAAGTAAATATTTTTAATATTCTGCCGCCATTATGTACAGTTGTTCAAATTCTGAAGTGTTTAAATGAGTTCGATTGATAATACACAGGATTTAAAAAAAAAGAAGTCTTATTTACCAAGAGGCTTTTAACTGCAGCTTATTTTAAATCTTATAAAAAATTAAATAAATTAAAAATTCTTAATAAAATATACGTTATTATATTTATATTTATCATTCGGTTTTTGCAATTAATTATCTCAAAGTATTTTCCAAAATGATAACATCAATTGTTTTGAAAAAGGATATAATTTGTTTATATTAATTTTTTTCACCCAATAGAAATAAATCGCAATTCTATTTATTGTTTCATTTTAGATTAATAATTCAATTTTATTCAACAAACAAATATTTTACTGAACACATTTTTAGTGGGTCACAACGATGGATAAAAAGAAAATGTGTTTATCGAAAAAAATTTTAAAACGAAAGCTGCGAAAGGAATAAAAATAATAAATATTGCACTGTCGAAGTTAATAGTGTCATGATATTGTAATAACTGTTTATTTTTTATATTTTCTGTCATGATATTCTTTGACATGTGTCAAGAAGCTAAACTAGATGTAGTTTAATAAAGAATATATGAAAATGGCAAAATGAAGAAGTAGAAGAACCCAAATTGATATGCGGCCTGATGGCTAGTTGGTTAGCGCTCTGGCTCGTTTGTACAACAGGCTTCAGGTTCAAATCCTGGCGGTGGCATGGATGTTTATTGATGTTCGGAATCCACGTTAAACGGTCCTTCCATTCGCCTAAACTGTGTACAAAATAACAGTAGAGCGACAAACCAAACCGATATTGCAGTGCAAATAACATCTAAAAATCGAAGCTTTATCATTCTGTTGCATTTAAAAAAATTAAGAATGGAATATACGACTATATAATAATTTAAGCACAAGCTACTTTTTTATAAACAGTCTTATGTCAAATATTTTTCAGCACTATTTTGAGTACAACAACATTTTTGATGTTTACTTTTGCTCATCTTGAAATATTTTTTTGTGCTATTCACCCTAAGTTCGAAAACTCTTGTGAAGAATAAGACATTATTTATGTAATTAAACTTAATGCATATTTCTAGTTTATGAATAATTTTATTATATGTTCTGACCGGGGGCCAACCCAAATAATTCAGGCCGCTTTGGAATTTCACCCTAACCCGAGGCCCGCATATTAAATTATATATCCCCATATTAGGATTTAGACCCACTATAGACATTTTTTTTTTGCACATCATAATGGATGTTGCAAAAGTTAGTGTCCGTTATGTTGAGCGTGTTTTGTGTTTGGTTAATTTCATTTTCGGAAGAAAAAGATTCGCAGGTGTAAGTTGAACCAAAGCGCCAACAACTTCAACTTACAACGCCAAGAGTCTGATTTGTTCTGCTATCAACAATCCATTGTGCGTATCTAGGGATGGTCACTGGGGGTCACTTAAAGTAAAACACAGAACCTGTTATATTAGATGTTCCAAGATGCGCGAGCCTCATGAGTTCGCAGACTATAATTTAATTATTCAGCGAACTCATA
>BPLR01000028.1:0-43128 GCA_021605095.1 Caerostris extrusa | reverse complement strand
GCTACGTATTGCTACAAAAAATAATATTAAATAAAAACAATCTACATCTGAAGATGAAAGAGTTGGATTTCAAGCGTCTAAAATTACCATTTATTTAACAAGCAGTTCTGATGGAAAATTGCGCGTGATTTTTTGATAATTTTGCTTCTTGAAAACACGAATTAATTGCTTATTTTTTCAATTCCTTCTATTAGCTCACGCCTCCCTATATATATCTTGTTCAAATTTTCAATCGTTAATAAAGTACTTATCCACTCAAGTTCAAATACATTTTTTGAACTTGTAGTGGATGACATGTGATGTTATCAATACAGATTTTTCAAATATTAATCTCAGTAATTGTTTAATTGATTAATTTTTGCTTTTTTCACATTTAAGTTGCATATATCTATCAATAGATGGCGCCATATAAACTTAAAAAAAAAAATGAATGAAAAGTATTTATAAAAAGGATCCTCTTGCAATAGAGTGAGTAGAATTGACTTAAAAATTTTTTTATATTACTTGTTTAAAAGTAGATAAAAATATATATTTATAAATTCATATTTAAATTACAAAAATAATAATAAGTAAAACAATTTCATCTGAATTTTCAGTAATAAGTGTTATCTTGTTGAACAAGAAAAGTGATGCCTTTCTGCCAGTCAATATTATGTTTAATAAATGAGCAATTAAATTTATGTTTCCGTTAAATTCACTGTTTTGGAGATAAATGGCTTTTAAAAGATACTTTTCGGTTCTGGTTCATAGAACATGGAGATTCTCCTAACTGTTTTTAAAATCGAATTTTTCCATTAGCTCAAAAGTCATTAAAAAATGTGTTTAATTGTTGCTGTTTTTGAGAATGCCAAATGTCTATATTTAACGCTGTAATGAATGGGTATTTCGGTAAATTTCTGTTGAAGATTTAATTATTGTTAGAATGTAGATCTCTAACAGAAGCAAAGTAAATTAAATTGCTTTGAAAAGCTTAATGCATTTCTGGCAAAAAATCAAATTAAATGAAATTATTTAATGTGTAAGGTTGTCACAATTGAAGGATTATGAAGATTGGCTAGTGTAAAAATCTCTTCCTATACCGAAGGAGAGGACCTTCAAGGAGAGGATCACAGGTTATAGAAATACTTTAATTTTTATAAGCACTCTAGAGCCAAAACATTAATATACATGAACAACTGAATTGTCCCACCACTTACTTCTGTGTGTGTGTTCCCATCATACACAGAAGTAAGTGAAAGAAGGATTCTTCAGACTCTCCAGCAGCAGTTATACCACTCCCCTGATCACGTGCCTTCCACGTCATCCAGGCGAGTTTATTGCAAAATGTGAGTGGGGGTGAGTGTATATGTATATACAGAGCATTTTTGCGTTCCATTAAGGCAGGTAATCGACGTTACTCACTTAGAGGTGCCTGAAGATAAACTACGAGCGTGGAATAGCAATACCCCCCGCAACGCTTTTTACGATCATGTTAGACCGGAGCCAACGATTTAAAGTAAGTGTATTCTGTACCACTACAACATCAATGGCACCTCTGGGACTTGAACCCGAAACTTGTGGTGGTACCGAGCGCCAGAGCGCTGTCTACACACACACACACACACACACATATACACATATAGAGATAGAGAGAGAGAGAGAGAGAGAGCTTTAATTACAAAAATACACATTAAGGATATAAATTAGACACACAAGTGCAGTTCATTCCAAGACGTGGAGATTTTTTAGAGTTCTCCAGTCTACGACGAATATAATGCACCCAATAGTGGCAGACGCACACGGCATAATACAGAAACCACAAGGACTCATTTTATAAGCAGGCGGAACCCGGCCTGTTCATTCACTTTTCAGAAAAAAAAGAGAGAAGCAACACTTTATTGTTAATTCGCCGCAGAAGTCGTTTCTCGCCTTCTACTACACCACTTTAAGAAAATCCGTCAAGAGTGGGAGTCAACTTCCCTCACTTATCTTTTTGAATAGATTCTTTCAGCCTATGGTCTATCACCCATCACGATGTAACAAATCCGATGGTCTAGTCCCATCAGTAATTGTTTCGGACCTGTGATCGAACAAACAAACAAAATTTCATGATATCATTGTCCATGAAACTAATAATCTGCTATTAGATTTGAGTGACAGTTTGTTCCTAGTACAAAACACTAATTTCATGTATAAAATATCCGCAAAAACTGCCTTGTCTGCAGTTAACTTTGAGCGATAGGTTGTTATTATGTACTTGTTAAAGAATATTCTCCTCCTGGGAACGAAATGCTACAACCTTTTAGTGAGAAATGATACAGTTTTTAGTTTGGTGATAGTATAGCTCTTTTTATAGCTATAATGCAATTTTATGTTATCATTGCTTGGTAATTGGACTATTCTGATTATAAATTTTTTAGATTACTTGGTAAAAACTGATACCAATATATGTTCTTATATTTATTCACATTATATGCTTAATAAGACTCGTTTTTAGTAGATTTTTGTACGGAAAATACATTTTATTATGATTTTAAACAAAGTTACCAGAAAGATCCTCAAGAAAATTCCCTATTGCAAATTGTTTATAAAATATAATAATAATGATAGGTTCTGTCTTAATATTATTCAACTGAATTGTTCCTTTTTAATATTTTAGAAATAAAAAAAAAATTTAAATGATTATTAAATTAAAGGATTAATAATAAATACAAAATATTAATATTAAAAATAAAATAAAAATTAATATTAAAAAATTATTAAATTAAATGATGAATTTTTTTTTAAAATTCTGTGTTTTCCTTTTTATAAATTTCAGAAGTAAAAATATTCCTAATTACTAAATGCACAATTTTCCAGTTGGTTTTTTCCTATTTTCCCCCATTTTTAAAATATTTTTTCCTTGACTTTAAATAATATCTAAGGATAGTGTTGTTTGTTTGATCATTGATTTTTTTTTCCAGTTTTTAAAGTGAATATTAAATTAAAGTTAACATGTTAAATATATATGTGTTATTATGTATAAATATTAAATAAAGTGAATATAATTTTCTTTTAATTTTACCAAACATTTTTCTCTCATTTTATTTTAAGAAAGTTACAAATTAAGCAAGAAAAAAAAAAGTGACCGAAATATAATTATTATGAATTATAGCTATAATAAATTACAATAAATATAATTAAGTATAAGCTACAATAGATGATAAGAAATACAATTAAATATAAATAATAAATTATAATAAACATAATAAAGAAAATTTAAACTTACATTATTAGCAAAGCTATTTTCCACTTGAATATGAACAGTGTTGCCAACTAAAACTTCAAGTGTTACAATTTCTGTTTAATAAATTACAAATTATAATTATGCATGATCACGATGTTAATTAGGGCTCACTACATGATTTTCGTGTAAACTATGCAGCATTTTAATTAAAAACATGTTCTTAAAACCTTTCTAAATCTATGGTTATATGGGTATATCAAAACTGTGAATTATGTCCCACAAATAAGCGTTTCTAACGAATAATTAGAATTTTGAAATTAATTAGCACTCCTAATCATGGCTACTTTAGTAACAACGAACTATTTCATTACATGGTTCGATTACCGGAGGACTAAAATTTTACATACTTAATATTAACATAGTAGTTTATCAGCGTAAAGATACTTGTAGACGTTGGAAGATTTATTTTCATTGTAAAATTCTATATTCATGCTTGAAGTAGATTACTCCATAGATTACCTCAAAAAGTGTTATGAATTGGAAGTGTTTTGTACATATTTAAATAAATTTCATTATTTATCCGAGATAAAGTTTAAGTAGAAATGGCTTAAATATATAAAAGGATGCATTGAAAAACAATTTTAATATTTTACAAAAACCATTTTTTTAACTATTAATTAATTAATAAACAATTATTTTTTTTTAAATTTTATTTTAAACAATTTTTATTATTTAAACAACAATTTTTCTCATTATTTTTTTTATAATTTTGACAATTTTAGTTTATTTTTAATTTTTTATTGTTAATTATATAAACAAGTTTTACTTTTATTTTTTTTAATACGCTTTTATTAGCTTCACCTGTATGTTTGTACGTATGTATATTTGTATGTATGTAACTGACTCTTGGGCTCGATTTTGCCATACTTGCTTATCTGATTTAATTTAAACGTTGTAGACTTAGCAAGGACCGACAACACTAAAATATTTCGATAAGTTTATTATCTCATCATATTAGGGATCGCCAGGATTAGTGATTAAAAACACACAGCCTTTGAAAAGTCTTCTTGATCGGCGATCATTTTTCCCCTAGAGATTTGTTTCTCCTCATACACACTATTTAAGCTGCAAAGAAACATTTACAGGCATCTTTCAGACATTCAAACCTACGTGGACAGCGGCACAACGGATAACGCGCCTGATTAGGGAGATTCCCTGTTCGAATCCTGGCTTTCTTGACATATTCACATTTAGCCTTTTGTTTTACTCACAATTAAATTGTTGTAAGAACCAGTACTCCGTACCGGGATCCATTTAAATGTTATAGTTTAAAAACACTAAAAACATGCTTTTAGAGATCAAACTAAAAAGTAAAAAATGAATAGTTTAAAAACACTAAAACACGCTTTTAGGGTTATTCAAATGTGTGTAAAAAACAGCTTAACATAAGAATAAAATGACTGACGAAAAATGAATGTCACCGTTCTATAAGCGTGGAATGCTCGATATCCATCGTTATAATTTTTCACTAGTTTCACTCCGAAATGCAGAGTTAGTTTAAAAATGTCATAGAAAGCATCCCGCTTTTAGAACAGTGACATTCATTTTCTCGTCAGTCATTTTATTCTTATGTTAACAATTATTTTTTACATTTTAGTTTGATTAACCCTAAAAAGCGTGTTTTTTAGTGTTTTTAAACTATTAATTTTTTAAACAATTTTAAATCTTATTTGAAACAATTTTTTATTTAAACAACAATTTTTTATATTCATTTTTTTTTTTTTGATAATTTTAATATATATTTAATTTTTATTGTTAATTTTCCAGCAATTTTTATTTGAATTTTTTTTTAATTTTGATTTAAATTTTTTTAAACAATTTTTTAATTTTAGCATTTTTAAAAAGTTTTTATCATTAACAATTTTTTTTTAAAATTTTAAAATTTATTTTTTAACAATTTTTAAAATTATAATATAATTATAATTTTAAACAATTTTAACTACATTTTTAAACAATCTTAAAATTAAGAGAAGAATTTTTCTTATTATTTAAATTTAATTTTTCACGAAACAAAATTTTGTTTTGGGAAAAAGAAAAAAAAAAATTTGTACAACAAATATTTAAATTTATTTTATTCTACTTTTAATATTAAAAGATTACATTTTAAAGTTTCGGTTGTGTTTATGTTAAATTTAATTGTATTCAATTTAATTTATTTTTTGTTATATTATTATTTTTCCAAATCTTTTTCATTTTTGCCATATGGTAAATTTCTAAATAATAAACAAAATGATTATAAAACGCTGATAAAAAAGGAATATATTTTTTTAAAATAACATTGATGACATATAAGCCTTTCATGCTCTACTAAATCAAAATTTATTGATAACTATTTCGAGCTTGCGGTTTTTATTATGTAGTTTGAAGTATTTTAATTTACTTCACAGTAGTTTTATAAATTAATGAAAAATAATGATGTCAATTAAAAATAATTGGAACCTAAAATAATCTGCTTATAGTACTGAATGGAGGAATGAATGATTTTACTTTACCTTTTCATAATTATAATTTCTTGATAAACATAGTCTATTTAAAATTAAACATCAGATGCAATTTATTGTAAACATTATAATCATTATCTTTATATAAACTATATTCATTTTTATAGCAAATTTATTTTTAAAATAATTTTAGCATAGCAACATTTATAACATAAAATAACAATAACATAGCATGATCAACTCAAAATCAACGAAAAATTAATAAATAAAACTTTTAAAATGCATAAGGTTATCTCAGAGAAAACAAAGCAAATCTTTTTGTTTAATAGTTTATCCTCAAAACCAAACCATTAGTACCCATAGCGCCATCAGTACCCATAGCAATACAAAGCGCTATCAGTACCCATAGCAATATAAAAGCGCCATCAGTACCCATAGCAATACAAAGCGCCATCAGTACCATCAAATTTCTTCATTTAATGATGAACTTGTTGAATTAAACATCAACTCAAAATTAACGAAAAATTTATTTAAAAACTCTTAAAATGCATAAGGTTATCTCATAGAAAAGAAAAGGAATCTTTTATTTAATAATTCATCCTGAAAACCAAACCATTATTACCCATAGCAATACTAACCGCCATCATTAGCATCACATTTCTTCATTTAATGATGAACTTGTTGAATTAAACATCAAAATTAACGAAAAATTTATTTAAAACTCCGTAAATGCATAAGGTTAGTTCAGAGAAAAGAAAATAAATCTTTTGTTTAATAGTTTATCCTCAAAAAACCAAACCATTAGTTCCATAGAAAATACAAAGCGGCATCAGTACCATCAAATTTCTTCCTTTAATGATGAACTTGTTGAATTAAGCATCAACTCAAAATTAACGAAAAATTAATAAATAAAACTCTTAAAAATACATAAGGTTATCTCAGAGAAAACAAAATAAATCTTTTTTTGTTTAATAGTCTATCCCCAAAACCGAACCATTAGTACCCATAGAAAATACAAAGCGGCATCAGTACCATCAAATTTCTTCCTTTAATGATGGACTTGTTGAATTAAGCATCGCACACCGTGGATACAAAAGACTCTGGTAATGATGTTACTTTTATCTGTTTGTCCAACAATTCCCAGGAAAATACTCCCCATCATTAATCTTTTCGGGAAAACATGGATCCGAATCAAAGTGTTCGGTCGGGGAAAAATCCGGAGAAATTGCGTTCGAAATTATGTTTTCTGGGGTGAATTTTGTTGCTTTTCTTACTGTTGCTTCTTCTGCTTCTGCAGTTATTGCTGTTGTTTTTTATTGAATGGACATTTTTGATGACAACAGCGCTTTATTAAATTGCTTTTTTGGTCCAATGATTGTTTCTCTTGTTATTTTCAAATGGATAAATGTTTATTTAATGCTTTTTTTTTTTAACTTTTGTTATTTGTAAAGTGCACTGTATTACTTTTTAAAAATAATGGGAAATGTGTTTTTAAAATTACTTCGCAATAATTGGAATCCATTTGAATTGAAATTCTAGAAATGGAAATGTTTTTAGCAGTTTATTTAATTTAACTGCAAAAGAATTGAATTGATTCGTAATGTATATTAAGTAGCTTTGTTACTTGTAGGTCTAATTTTTGTAAGTACATTCTATTGAACATATAATTAAAATCTATGTACCAAGTTATGTGCAATTTCATCCAAAAATTCATTACACGAAAATTTTAATAGCATGTTTTAATCTGTGTCATAATTAATATTTGAATAACATTAATATTAATGTTTCTATGCAAAAATAAAATGTCATTATATTATTTTAATAAGATGTTTATGGATAACATAAAATGCATAAATGCATTAAAAACCTTAAATGCATTACAGTTTATAGACCAATTTCAAGTTATTCTGGATTCAATCCTGTAAATTTAATACATCCAAATTGTTCTGGCATTATTACATTTAAAAATAATTAACGTTTATTAAAATACCTAAATCATTCTAAACAGCAAGAATTTACTTATAATTTCGATCCGCTCCATAAATTCATGAAACTACAAAAGTTTTTAGAGACTACCATCTGATGTATACAAAAATATCGGTTAATCTTGCTAAACCTCTAACAACACAATTCATTTCCATATGTGTGATGTGCCTATGGGTATACAATGGAAAGACATGATGCTTAGCTTTTCTCATCACGTTTACGTACTCTACGTGTGTATTAGAGCAAAACCGGAGTTTAAAAAGGATAGCTAAATGAAGTAGACTCAGGGCGTAGAAAGAGTTTCCCGCTTAGCTTTGTCGTTACTTACCCTACTTTAAAATAATCTCAAGGATTTTTATGGATACGATGGAATAGATTGTGTGTTCAGATTTTGCATTCAATATCCGAGTAAACCTTACTAAGACCTCAAGATATTAAAACCCTGTAATTTCTGCACCCTAGATGATTTTGATCCAAGCATGATAAGATTTGATCCAAGAACCCTTGGATGATTTGATCCAAAACACACATCTATAGATGTTTTAATACACACGTATATATACAGAATGTTCATAAAATCTCTTTATAACAACTTATGACAAAGGCAAAATGAAAATACAAATAAGTAAAAGTTATTATAAAAAGTAGAATGCACATGTGTATGCATGCAGAGGGCCTGAATGGCCGAGTGGCTAGCGCTTGCAGAAAGTCGGTATAAATAGGTTTCGGGTTCGAGTCCTGGGGGGTATCTATGGTATGTTTGGAACTTAAATTAAATCGTAGGTCCCCGTCCTAATAGGGATCGTAGAGCGTTAATGAGGGCATTGTGACTCCGCGTCCGTGGCTTCATCTTAAGTGACACGCACCTATTTGGGTAATGTAAAGTGAGTAACGTCTTGAAAATTTGAACAAGGCATCCAAGACCAAGCTGTCTAAGCTAATAGCTAGGATTGAAAAAAAAATATGTATGCATGTAAATATATATACAGGGTGTCCACTTTCTTATTTCAAATGTTAGTTGTACGGAGACTATGAGTCATAAATATTTCCTGTTTGCAATATCATGATTAGCAACTCAATAAGTTTTATTTTGCTATAATTTGTTTACCCTGAGAAGTTAACTTTGATATGCCAAAACGCGAAACACTGTGCTACTGAGATCCTGGACCGGTTCGACAATGCTCTCAATTGCTAGATAAATGTTATATCCAGAGTCGAATCAACATTCCTTACATCTGGAACGGTTAATCGTCACAACGTTCGTATGTGAGGCTCAGAACAACTAACAGTGTTAGGGACAGTGACAAAGTGAATGTGTTGCGTGGTCTGATACGCGACAGAATCATCGGTTCATTTTTTTTTTTTTCAATTCCTTCTATTAGCTCACACTCTCCCTATATATCTTGTTCAAATTTTGAATCGTTCATAAAAATACTTTTTATTCATCCACTCAACATCAAATACATTTTTTTGAACTTGCAGTGGATGACACTGGATGTCAATACAGTTATAATTATATCAAATATTAATTCAGTAATTAAATTTAATTAAATAATTTTAGTTTTTTTTTGGAATTAAGTTGCATATATCCACCAATAGATGACTCAGATAAACTTAAAAACACGAGTGAAAGTATTTATAAAGGACCTTCTGCAATATTGGGGAAAAAAATAGAATTGACTTTAAAATTTTTTTTTAATATTACTTTTTTGTGGTAAGAACCGTAACTGGTCCCGTCTGTCTTGACATGCTTGAAAAGTTTGCTTTTCCACAGATATTCTCTATGCAGCGAATATCACATTCGGCTGCATAGAGAACAGCTGTGATACACCTCAAAAATAAATGTGTTGTGTTCCAGCAGGATGATGCCCCACCACACTGGAGTTCAGACGTTTTTCGTTCCGTAGACCAAACATTTCCACAATGATGGATCGGACGAGATGGCCCACTGCTGGACCACCAGGATCTCCAGACATGAGTCCACGTATATTCTTTCTTGGAATATGTCAAAGACATAGTCTACGCTACACTTGTACGCTATTTTTGCGTACAAGAGGATGGTGGGGAGGTTTCCTGTGCGGTTTCATGTATATATATATATATATATATATATACATATATATATATATATATATATATATATATATATATATATATATATATATATATATATATATATATATATATATAAGGGCCCTAATGGCCAGTGGCTAGTCCCGGCGGTCAAATTTCAGACAACCAACAGAGACGAACAAGAGCTTCCTTTAATCAACTTTCACATACAAAGTTCAGTTCAACATCATTAATTTAACTGATAGTTGAACGCAAGTACCAAATCCTTTAAAGACAAATTTCCATCGGATACTAAAATCTTAAGTCGTAGAATGCCAGCCAATCGGAAGCTTATTCTAAATCCACTTCCTCATAATCCCACAGTGAACTGAAGATTTTTTAAAATCCTTCTTTCAGCGATGCAAAGCAAATCTAAATTTTCTCATTGGTTGACGTCTCTACAATATTCTTCTTGTTCTCTGATTCTGGCCTCCATGTCCTTGATATTTTAGTATTCGGTGGATTTCATATGAACATCCCGATTCAATATTTTATTTTTAATGGGGGAAGGGGCTGATGGCCTAATGACTAGCGCTCTTGACGTTCAATTCCCTAGATTTTTGGGTTCGAGTCCCGGTGATCCTATGGATGTTTGTAGTGGTTCGGAATCCACTTTAAACCGTAGGTCCCGGTCTAATAGTAAAGCGATACAGTCCTTTGCTGATGACATAAAGATTAACTGTCTCTGTACTGTCAGCTGCATCAGAACAACAACACAAATATATATATGTTTTTGTTGTAGGGGAAAATACGGGATTTAATGTCTTGAGCAACTAAAGACCATAACTTCATTTGAAATCATTCACTAAAAATAAATTTTTCCAATGTCATTTTGCTGCCATCTGTTCGAAGCTAACATCATTATAAAAAAAAATTCTTCAGAATCAAATCAAACGCCATACATTTTGATTCGATTTAAGATCATAGCAACATTTATGAGAACATTAAAACAAAATCACGCCGTCGAATTTTTTGTTTCAAACGAAAGCGATCGCTTTCACCGAACGACAACAGAAATCAGTGTATCGATTTTTAAGGACCAATTAAAAGGGCTGATGCGATTTTGATGGTTCCCTGGAAGTGCCTTAATTTCGAATTCCCTTTGAAGCCCGTGAAACAAACACTTAAAGGAAGGTTTTAAAAGCGAATTAGAGGAAATGATCATAACGACCGGTTTCTCGTTTTCGAATAAGATGATCACCGAACACGTTTCCTTTCGGGCTGCTAATTCACGGGAAGTGATAATCGATTCATTAGCGTGACAGAAGGAAGCTGCGTGAAGAAGATTATTTCCAAAGAGGAACGAGAGTTACTATATATACTTATATAACGAACTTATAAACTAATAACGAGAAAGAGAATACTTATATAACTTATAATAATAGTTATTCGTTGTTCGAAAATATATAAAAATCTGTCCATTTTGTCCACTAACTTAGCAATACGCCCACTGTGTTGTCTTAACAAGGGATCATGGGATGGTAGAAGCCGCTTTTGTGATCCAATCATATGCCTCTAATTGATACACTGATCAAAGGAAACCAATTGTGACCCTGCTATAAATAACGAAAGTATTTAGAAAGCGAAAGAAAGCGGAAGGAAGCTGCTGGAAGAAGATTATTCCTGTTCGGTTTTCCAAAAGGAACGAGAGTTACTATATATGTTACTTATATAATTTACTTATAGCGAGAAAAAGAGAATACTTATATAATTTATATTAATAGTTATTCGTTATTCGAAAATCTATAAAAATATAGCCATTTTGTGAAAGAAACTACTAACTTTGCAATACGCCGACTGTGTTGTCTCAACAAGGGATCATGGATGGCAGAAGATGCTTTTGTCTATCCAATCATATGCTTCTAACTGATAGAAGACGATCGTAGGAAACCAATTGTGCCTTTTAATCTTAATTGGTTTCCAAAGAGGAAAGAGAGTTACTATATACTTATATAACTTATAATGAGAGAAGGAGAATATGTAACTTATAGTTATATTAATACTTGTTCGTTGTTCGAAAAATATATAAAAATCTGTCCGTTTTGTAAAAATAAGCTAACTTGACAATACACACCTACTGTGTTGTCTCAACAAGGGATCATGGGATGACAGAAGATGCTTTTGTGATCCAATCATATGCCTCTAACTGATAGAAGACGATCGTAGGAAACCAATTGTGCCTTTAATCTTAATTGGTTTCCAAAGAGGAAAGAGAGTTACTATATACTTATATAACTAACTTATAACGAGAGAAAGAGAATCCTTATAACTTATATTAACAGTTATTCGTTGTTCGAAAAATATATAAAAATCTGTCCGTTTTGTGAAGAAACTACTAACTTTACAATACGCCGACTGTGTTGTCTCAACCAGGGATCATGGGATGGCAGAAGTTGCTTTTGTGTTCCAATCATATGCCTCTAACTGATATAAAACGATCGTAGGAAACCAAATGTGTTTCCTGCTATAAATACTGTGAAAGTATTAAAGAATGACTATATACTGGGTGATTCAATGGTCGTGGGTTAAAGTTTGAGGTATTGCTGTTGTTTCTTACCCCACTTGTTAGGTATCTAGACCAAGCTCATGAACTCCGTATGGACTCATGGTTGAAGGAAAGGGCAACTTCTGTTATGGAGCACTCGTAGGTAGAAGTCTGAAGAGGAAGGAATGAGGAAAGAAAAAATCCAAAGAGGAACGAGAGTTTGATTTAATACTTAGAAAAATTTATCAGATTCTGGTATATATCAGGTAAAATGTATAAAAACCTGTGCGTTTTCTTTCACAAAGCGCACAGATTCCTGAAATAAAAAGCACAGATTCATAGATTGGTTGATCGAACGCACTTGATCATCCTCCGACTTAAACTATTATTATTTGCTTTTTTACACTTAAAGAAGCATCTTGGTAGTTATTTCTACGACGACGATGATTTTGTTGAAACGGACGTGGTTTAAGAAATCAGGCGGCAGATATCTAAGAGGGTGTAACTCAGAAGCAGATGGTACGATGCCTTAATATAGATGGAAATTAAGTAGAAAGGTGGATTATGTGTTCAGGTTTTCATGCAAATATAAAATTCCTTATCAAATTGTTCTTGTTTGTTTTTGCATCAAAACGGTACTTAAAAAAATCTCTCGTATAATGTCTTACCCATTTACAAAAAAAAAAAAAAAAAAAAAAACCTGAAAATTTCAACTTTTGTTTTATAAGTAGTAATTACAGATCATAATTAATTACGATGCCCACTTTGAAAAGCACCCAATTTAAAATTGGGCATTTAATCAATAACGGTTTTGCCAATGTCTTTTGCACTTATTATTACTGAGTATCAACAATTTTATCATATATAGTTAGAAGTCTTTTTTATTATATCTTATAATTATTCTTCAAAAAAAAAAAAAAAAAAAAAAAAACATGACTTTGTTTACGATTTCATATGAATACAGCATTATTTAAATAATAGATCTTACAAAAACCTGCGTTCTTAAAAAGTTTTTTTTTAATGTTCTGATGATTCTTTTTACATAGATGCACTAAAAGGATGAACTCCTTGTTCGCTTTGCTCATAAATACTAATATTAAACTGAAAAATAATGAATGTGAATAGTTTAGTATTTGAGCAAAATCTTTTATTCAAGACAGTCCTTTGGGAGGTATTTTTAATACATTTGGAGCCTCGTCTACCACAAAGAGTTACCATTAATCTATGTCACGAAAAGTGTTAACCATTTAGAGGATTACCCCCCAGTATATTCGTATCTCACATTTGTATCTTTTTTGGAACGTTACGAACTACCTCATGAGAAAATTATTAATTTTTAGATCTGGATTAAAAGGAGTATATTGATTTACCTTGTATTATTCCATGGTAAACAAGAGATTGATGTCGTATGTTTTGCAACAGTTATTGTTATTCATGTTATTTCAAAGACATTGAAAATTATTGTTCATGCCGAGGTACAAATATTGGATATGATTGTCCATATTGTTGTAAAACATTTGACATTATTGATGAACATTGTTGTTCATGTTGTTGTATAGACATTGACATTGTTGTTCATGCTTTTATAGACAATGGACATTATTACTCATGCTTTTGTACAGGCATTGGACATTGTTGTTCAAGTTGTTGTACAGACATTTGCATTATTAGTTGTTCATGTTGTTGTATAGACATTGGACATTGTTGTTCATGCTTTTATAGACAATGGACATTATGCTCATGCTTTTGTACAGGCATTGGACATTGTTGTTCCAGTTGTTGTACAGACATTAGACATTTGTTCAAATTGTGGGTACAGGGAAATTGCATTGTACAGACATTGGAAATTGCTGTTCCTGTTATTGTACAGACATTGGAAATTGTTGTACAGGCATTGACGCGATGGCTTTCAGTACCCAAAGAGCTGCTTATTACTTATTGCTTATAACAGCCTACATTTACTTTCCATTTTTTTTTCAAAAGAGACAAAGTGAAGATATTTTGAGTGATAACAGCAGCCGTATATCGTAGGCTACGATGAATCAGAGTATTATAGTTCCGATTTTAATCCGGATCAAAATAGATAAATTTATAATTCTATTTTATAATTTCTATAATAAAAAAAAAAAGAATTGAAATAATTATTAAAGTTATTGATCCAAAAATTATTGATCCTATTTGTAGCAACGCACATTTTCAGTTTAACACTTGCAATGTTGCAAGACACTCCGTGGAGTTGACTCCGAGCTTTCAAGATATTGGCTTGCCATAGAACTGTAGGGACGATGATTTCGGTCTTTACTTCTTCTACTGAGTTTTGATGTTTTTTATTCTTTCTTTGTTGTATTTCTTTATATGTATGTTGTATTTCTTTATATGTATGTATAATAATAATAAAAATATTTTCAATTTTAATATAAAAAATGTTCTGAAATAAAGTTGTATTTGTAACAATTAATCATTTAAGAGCTTAGAGTATGCATGAAAATTCTACCGAGAGAGAACAGAGGGAATTGAAGTTTCCCTGGATCTACCATGTAAACATTCATCACAGAAAAAAAACTATCGTTATGTCAGGTAACACATGCTGTAAGAAATTGCATCTCTTCGTTCATGAACGCAATGACTGTAATTCGCAGATTTGAATTTATTCTTTTTCCTAGATGGTGAGCATGTTACCGTCTAGTCACGAACTGGGATGCTTAGTTTATGTTTTAATATTTTTGTTAATGTGGTTTCTTTAAATTAGGATGGTAAAAATTGTGTACATTTTTAACATAAATTTTCATACGTTATATGCAGTTAATTTATTATATATAATCTCGTATGTTATGATATATGCAGTTCATTTCCTAAATATTTTATGTCAGGGAGACATCCAATTGCTTCTCGAATTTTCATTTATACTTTTGCAAAGCAATCTTGATCCCCATTTTCAAATAGCTGAAATTCTTTGATTCTTTAAGATGTATTTTGATCTACCTTTTAAATAAATAATCTTAAATCAATTTTTTTTTCAGCTAAACTTCGAGACCCGAAACAATCTCTGGTCAAACTGAAATCTTCTATTTCCATGCCGAGAAATCTGCGATTCCTGAATATCTTGTTGTGTTCTGCTAGGAGGGTGGTAGAATTCTACAGACATCATTCTTGAGTAATTTTGTTCAAAGTTCTGATGGTAAAATGCAGGTACAAGGTAGCAGGAGCTCAGTGATATGTATTTGCTCTGTCCCATAATAATAGTAGACAATAATAATAGAATAATAGTAGACAACAATAATAGAATAATAGTAGACAATAATAATAGAATAATAGTAGACAACAATAATAGAATAATAGTAGACAATAATAATAAAATAATAGTAGACAATTCGTTTGATGTTGTTGTTGTTTGGCGATCAGCCAAAAATAGAGAAAAAAAAAATCTTATTAATCAAAACTAGTTTTTAATGTAGAAAAATAATAATAAATTAATTTGTTATTTGCGTTGTTACTTACTCAGAATTACATTGTTATTAACATTGCATTACATTGTTATATACAATGCGCTACATTGAATTACATTTTATAATGCATTACAATGTTATTAACAGTGCATTACATTGTTTGGATTGCATTGTTATTTACAATGCATTACAGTGTTGTTAACATTGAATTATATTGTTATTTACTGTCCAATACGTTATTTACAATGCATTACAATGGTATTTACGATGCATTGCCATGTTATTTACATTACATTATATTGTTATTTATAATGCAGTACATTGTGTTACGCTGTTATTTGCAATATAATGCACTAAAAATATTGTGACATCACTTTGTTGCAAAGGACTACTATAAGAATATCAATATTTTAACACATTTATAAAAAAATCAAAATTTAAATTGCTTGTTAAAAAAAAAGTTGCTTTTTTATGCATCCATTTCACAATTCAAAAGTTCAGAAAAAGCGTATACATTAAAAATTTAAATATATGAGAGTATGAATTTAATTTTTATTAAAATGAAATAGGAAAGACAAGTAAGATTATCAATTGCCATATATTTATGAATGCTTTATTTAATGTCATCGTTATTATCATATTAAATAACAATAAATGATATCAAAATATTTAATAAATAAATTTTGAAAAAAATGGTGGAGAAATAATAATTAAGAAAAAAATTAATAATAATCAATAAATGATAAAAAAAATATTAAAAAATTTTTTTTCAAGTGTCTCATTAGAAGTATAAAAAGTATTACAATTATATCTGATTTTTACTTTTAAATATCTAATTTTTAAGTTTGCAATTTTTCTTTTGATAAAAGTTATTCAAGTTTATTATTCAGACATTGCATTAATATGCACTGCAACACGTTCTTATTTATAATTCATTACGTTTTTATTTACAATACATTGTGTTACTTACAATGGATTTTGCTGTAATTTACAACTTGTTAAAATGTTATTTATAGTGTAATTTATTGTTGCGTGAATTACAATATGCATATTGCATGCAAAATTATGATTAAGTTTTTTACTACCACATTAAAATTATAAAAAAATTAAAATTATATCTTATTTTTACGTTTAAATATCTAATTTTAATTTTGCAATTTTTCTTTTGTTAAAAGTTATTCAAGTTTATTATTCAAATATTGCATTAATATTAGCTAATTATATATGTTAGTTAACTGTATTTTGACTAATAACTATATTAACTATACATATATTAACAATATTTGCTATTTAACACTTGTTTTTTTTTACACGATAATCAAAATACATTTTTCTCATACTACAACCTAATTCTTTTTTAACACTTAGAAAAATTTCTGAGGGTTGTTTTGAAATATTGCTTTTCTAAACAGAAACGAAACCACAAAAAAAAAACTACTTGCAGGGCTCAGTAATTGGGTCTAAAAAATTTTTTCTTTCACGACGTCATTTTTTTTTTTTTCGCGCGTATTCTGTGTGACAACCTGATGATTAAAGGAAGTCGTTATTTGTGTCAGTTTTCCTGCTGTCCTTTAATATCTGTAATATAACCCTTGAGTCCAAGTACAAACAAGCTTGAGCATGTATAGAGATAACGGTTTGGTTTCTGTACCGTTGACAGTTTTACAAGATTATTTTGAACATTTTTCTTGTTTGAAGATATATTGTTGTTGGTTTTTTTTAGGAAATAATATTTTATATGAATACACTTACATAAAATACAGTGTTATACATTAAAATAACACATTATTGGATACTACTGTGTCCAAAAAGTAAGACCCATTTTCAATTTAAAATTCCCGGTGCTTATGGAATTTCATTTTTTTTTCTCACTAATCTCAAATTTAGGGACCTGATGGGTGAGTGACTAGCTTCGGGTTCCAGTCCCGGCAGTGCCATGGATGCTTGTAGAGATTCGGAATCCACCTTTAATCATAGAACCTGGTCTAATATGTCTATTACGTGTACGGATGACAATCCTACCCCTTAAAAAGCAAAACATCTCATGGCTCGAAATCTGCCTGTAGACATACGGTCTTGGCCTACTATGGGACTGTTTCGCCAATGAAGATTGGTTTGGTTTGTCGCTCTACGGTCATCTTGTGCACACGAGGGCTAAACAGACCGGGATCTACTGTTTGAAGTGGATTCCGAACCACTCACAAACATCCATGCCACCGCCAGGATTCAAACCTGAAACCACGGTAATGGCTTCGACAATGAAGAAGAAGAATCTTAAAATTAACTTTAAATCGCCCATTTCACTAAGGATTTTAAGTAAAATAATTCCTTGTTCCATTTTATAATCCAATCCTTATTTTCTCCGAAATACTAACAGGCCTTTGGTATCACGGGCTCCAGGTTCAAATTCTGGAGGTGGCATGGATGTTTGTGGGTGGTTCGGAATCCGCGTTAATCTGTAGGTCCCGATCTAGTTATCCCTCGTGTGCACAAGATAACCGTAGAGCGACAAACCAAACCAAACCAAATACTAACAAATCTAATCACTGTTTTTTTAAAATTCCAGCAAACCATCTAGCCCATATGATTTAAATAAATTTAAATTATTATTATCTACTAGAGATATTATTCGATTACTTATTTAAAAATTAAAAAATACCAAATATTTTTTTAAATGGAAAATAATAAAAAAAAAAAAATTTTAAAGTCAATTCCTACTTTTTTTTCACTCTATTGCAGAAATAATTCTATAAATAATTTTCATTCATTTTTTTAAGTTTATCTGGCGCCCTCTGTTGGCAGATATATGCAACTTAAATCTAAAAAAAAAACTAAAATTAATGAATTAAATTTAATTACTATATTAATATTTGAAAAAAACTGTATTGACATCCAGTGTCATCCACTACAAGTTCCAAAAAAATGTATTTGAACGTGAATGGATGAATAAAACGATTATTATTAACGATTGAAAATTTGAACAAGATATATATAGGGTGATCGTGAGCTATTAGAAGGAATTGAAAAATAATTCTAAGAAATTGTTCTATACCATATCATTGTGTTAATATTTCCAGAACCACTAAGAACTAATTCCAAGATTAAACCCATAAACCTGAGTGTGTTAGGGTCGTCAAATCTCCAGTCCGCAGGTCAAGCGGTCATTCCAGCCAAAGGGTTATTCGCATCGCAGTCGACTAATGACTAACCAAAAATAAGTTGAACAACTCGAGGTTCGATCCTGATTTAATGGGGTTCGGTCTTGGCAGAGTTGGCGCGATTTGGAGTGTAACGGAGCACGACTTGAGAATAGAAAAAGGAGCTTTCTGCTCAGATGGTGCTCCATTCAAGTCATTAGAAATGCATTAGTTAAATCCAAATCGATTTACTCACAGCACTGGAAACGTGTTAACACATATTATAATCACTTTATTTTTAGATTTACATAAATGCGATGAGATTTAATGCACCACCATTGAAAGTTATATGTTATGTTTTTATTCTATACCTATAAAAGCAATATGAAATATAACATAATAGAGCGGCCAAAAGAATAACTCCTGACTCTTAACTAAATCCTGAATCATAATTTTATGTTCTTTATTAATTTTAAGTACTTTATTATGAAATTTTATGTAATCTTTACTAATGGGTATATTGAATCTCATTTACTACAAAACAGGAACAGGCTCGTCTGCATAATGCCTTTCGTTTTGGAGACTCTCCCCTACGGCGCCTGGCTAGCGTTCTAGCTCTCGGTACTACAGGTTTCGGGTTCGAATCCCGTCAGTGCCATGGGTGTTTATAAAGGTTCGGAACCCACTTTAAGGGTGTAGGTCCCGGTCTCATATGGCCGTAGAGCGTCACAGAGCCCAATCAGAATTCTCACCCACATCATTTCCAAATTGTAAAGGGGCAGCTCAGATCTAGGCACAGTGGTGTGATGTGGCACAGTAATCTTTACTAATGGATTTTGAAGAAGGTGTTTAAAAATGTAATTATTTTTATTGAACTAATATATCTACCTTCTCGGGGTGCACTCCGGACATGGTATGATACGGCAAAATGATCTGCAAACATTTCCTTTAGTCTGGCTCTCATTCTGAGTTCCTTAAGTTTGGTTTGGTTTGTTACTCTACGGCCATGCATACACTTTGGGCTAATTAGACAGGGATCTACAGTTTAACGTGAATTCCAAACCACTCACACACATCCATGCCACCGCCAGGATTTGAACCAACGGTAAGAGCAATAACTGATTGGCCATCAATCCGCGTGAATTTCTTAGAGTTCTGATGGGGAACGCAGGTGGATTGTCTCAAAACAAGAGAGAGGTTTATTAAAATGACCCTTAAGCGCTCCTTCTTTGAAGATGCTGCTTCTAAAAACAGTCACAAGCCCTGGTACGGTCCTGTTCATGATATCCCTGAATGGCCTAGAGAAAATCGGTAGCATTGCTACAGCTTTTCTGTGGTCATGATTGTCTCATCAAGCACCTTCACAGATTTAAACTGACTCCTGACCATGTCTGTCTCATATGTGATAATCAGGAAGAAATGGATATATTCTATATCTTGCTTTCTGTTCTGCACTGCCTCCTATTTATGAAAACGTCATTATATTGACTTAAGTTTACGTATTAACTTATGTCATTTGTTTCTATCTTGTTCTTTGTATTTATTTTTTGATGATATCTGTTGTCCTGTAGACTTGCCATTAGAAATGAAAAAAAAAATACAACTATAAAGGTAGTAATTTTATTGTTAAAAGGTTTTACGAACACCATCTCCAGCAATTTGCACATGATTGCCGTGATTCTAGTCTTTCCCCGATTTCTTCCCCCACCCCTCTCTCTATTCCGTTACCCAAAGTTTAGAGATTATTCATTTTAACAATTTACTTTTGAGTTTCACTGAATATTTCAAAAGAATAAATAAAAGCATTATAAAATATGGCATGTTGTGTGAGATCAGCAATTGCCACGGGCGCTTATAATGCCAATTCCTCTACATGTACAGGCATATACATATGCGCTTAGATGTTTGACACTAGAAACTGGCATTTTTAATTGAAAGCATTAGTTTGCCTTCCGTTCAGCCCGAGAAAGTTGACTCAATATACGAATCTCTTTAACATTTTCACTGCCATTCTCTCACCAGCGCGTGATGTAGTGTCAACACTAAAGAGTCAATATCGCGCTAGGGCGTGGTGTGGAATAATATCATAATAGCCAGTCACGCATTACGCTGGAAAAGTTTCGTTTCAACGTTTATTCCCTGCTTCCATCGGCAGTATATGAGGTGTGTCTACTGGTTGGTATGGAGTACAGGTTAAAAGTTGATTGCAATTGGCATGTGGTTTCGAATTGATAGCTTTATAAGTTATTAATAAAAATTCTTGTATAATATGAGTTCGACCGTTCTGCAGAGTCATGCCCTTCATGCAATCTAACAAGTTTTATTACAAAGGAGGAAAATTGAAAATGTGTTGCATGTGCTTTCGGGGTTTGGTTTTGGTTTGTCGTTCTACGGTCATCTTATGCGCACGAGGGCTAAACAGACCGGGACCTACCTTTAAAGTGGATTCGAACCACTACAAACAACTATTGCATCGCCGGGACTCGAACCCGAAACCTGTGGTACCGAGCGCCAGAGCGCTAGCCACTCGGCCATTCAGGCCCCATTTGTTTTCGGAGGTACCCGAGTGATGTTGGTTATGACAGCTATGAAGAATTCATTCCTTCCCAAGCTGTCCATGATATTTCATCTTATTTAACATTGTAACCAACGTAGAATAATTTATTTATATTACATATTTGTGAGTAAGGGGCCTGAATGGCCAGTGGCTAGCGCTCTGGCGCTCGGTACCACAGGTTTCGGGTTCGAGTTGTTTGTAGTGGTTCGGAATCCATTTTAAAAAGTAGGTCCCGGTCTAATGTGATCGTAGAGCGTTGTGGGGGCATTGTGACTCCGCGTCCGTGGCTTATCTTCAAGTGACACGCGCCCCCTGGGTCATGCAAAGTGAGATGTCCGTGCAGCGCTTGCCTTAAGGCATCCAAGACAAAGCTGTCTGTGTTTGCCAGCTGCATTAGAAAGAAAAAAATATTTGTGAGTGGTAAAAGATCATACAAAAATAATGCAGTTTGTCACTTGCTTTTATTTCATTTTTACACACCATGCTACAGTGCTTAATTGTTAGATAGTGGTTATTTGTATATTGGTGAATGGTAATGGAAATAACTCCTATAGTTATGTATAAAATTTTTGGAAATTAGGGATCTTATGCTGATGTCTCAGAGAATTGAAAAAATTTCTGTGTAGGCTATATTTGTGTGTCTATAAATATGGTTGAAAATGGTAATAATAGCATGCACGGACGGGCATTTATTTAGAAATCAAAAATCGGTTACAAGAAACATCAATATAAGATACTAGAAGAACAAAAAGTTAAAAAAAATCAACAAGAGAGCACGAACAAAGATCATGTATGTATACCGGGGTTGGACACATTTAATCCATAGGGCAGAAACAGAATAGGGGCGAGGTAGAGGGGACATTCCATCTCTAGGGTAGTTCGTTCTAAATTGAAGCTGTAAAAATGTGATGTACTCTGGATAATGGTAATATATCTTCTGAAAATGTCCTCAGGTTCTAATGCCTAGCTTTGAAAAACTGCATTTAATTGCATATTAGAATATTGATGAACTCTTAATGTAGTTATCTAATAGTTAGAGGGGTTAGCAGGGTTATGCTATGTAATTATAGCACTCTAGTTATGTTGAGAGTAATGGTTAATTTACTAACTATAATGGGTGGAGAACTCGTTATCTAATGGTAATGGGTTTCTGTTGGTCTGTTCTATACGAAAGAGAGCGCAAACTATACTGGGGATGTCTATACTGGGGATGGTCTCGATAAATCCATTGACTAAAAATGTTCTTCCGTTTAGTTCGAGGAAGAAAGGTGTTAGTTACTAAATGCCATCCTTAAAGTTGTTCCACACCTATTTTGGAAAATATACTGCCATTATTACTACTAGACATTTGAAAAAATGTCTAGGCAAAAATATGGTTGAAGTACTTATAGCAGATCTTTCCGAGGTTGCACCTTGAATAATTTTGCTTCCGCTATATCTATGTTTCTCTGGTGCGGTCTGATGGAGAATTGGCTAGCGCTCTGGCTGTTGGTATCACAGGCGTCAGGTTCAAACACTGGCGAAGTCATGGATGATTGTGAGTGGTTCTGAATCCACGTTAAACATTAGTTCGTGGTCAAATTAGCCCAAAGTGTGCACAAAGGACCGTGGAGCTACAAACCAAACCAAACTATCGTTCTCGTGGTGAATGACCCTAATGAGGTCAATGGATCCAAATTTTTCTTTGTTTATAGTATAGTTTGGGTTATAAATATCAGAACAGGAATTGCCTTGCTGTTCTTTTTTTCAATGGGGCCGGACGGCCGATGGCTAGCGCTCTGGCACACGGTACCACAAGTATCGGATTCGAATCCTGGCTGTGCCATTTATTTTTGTAGTGGTTCGGAATCCACTTTAAGAAGCAAGTCTTGGTTTCATATAACATTAGAGTGACATAGAGCCCAATCAGACTTCTCACCCACATCATTCCGAAACTGTAAAGGGTAACTCAGCTCTAGGCACAATGTGCTGTGTTGTAGTAGTAGTAGTAGTAGTAGTGTTCTTTCTGGGATAGATATAACGTATTAAAATTCATAAAATGTCCGATCGTCAAACAAACCATATTAGCTAACATGACGCTAACAGAATAATTATTATAAAATAAAACATTGAGAAGAAAGGATAAAACTTAAATACAAAAATAATAAAACAAGCAGTAAAATTTGTGCAGAGCTGAAAGAACTTTACGACATTATGTATGTTAATCAGCTTCATTACATGTTGGCTTTAGGAAGAAGCCATCACTCCATATGTATTCCCTACACAATAACTCATACATAAAAATTAATTAATTTTCTCATTACTTTCACTTTAACTAAAATAATTGTTTTAAAGCCAAAAGAAATTACTCATAAATTAAACCTTTCATTTATTGATGGTTCTAACTAAGTTAATTATTCCTTTGTTTAGCATTTTTAGGGAGCCACTTGAACCTCTAATGCATTGCTGTAAAATCTAAATGTTCTAATAAATGTTAAGAATAATTATTTCCCTGAGAAAAATTGAATACGATAATACCTTGAATTAATTACTATCGTGCAAATGCAAGGGTGTTTTTTTTAAATCTGAGTTAACGAGAAAAGAGAAAATGAAATTAGAATTCTAAAATCGAAGAATGTTAACCATTTTTTTTTTTTTCTTCTTCTTTTTTTTGTGCCATTTTTCTTTCGATACCTAAGAACGTTCCATTAAAATAGTGACAAAGATTTTTTTCCTCTTATTAATATTACGCATTCGTTTCATTTTTTCTGTTTAATGTGCACTGATAATTTGGTTTCTCTATCTTTTTCTGTTTTGTTCTCTTCCATTAGTAGGTATTAGGTTTCTTTATGTGAAATATTTAAATGTACTTTTTCAGTGGATACCTTTTTATAAATTTTGCTGCTAATGGATTTTTATTTTTATGTGTATTTGTTTTTTTTTTTTTTTTTTTTTTTGTAGCGTAAATTATCTCGAAAATATTCTTGGCAAGTCTGCTACCTAAAAATTAGATTTTAAAACATAGATAATTTTTTACGGTAAGAAAAAAAAAGCAGGTACAAAAAAAGAAAATTCTTTATGGCATGTTTTTTTTAAAGAAATCAAACCACTTTGAACTGATGTGTTCATAAAATCGTAATGTAATTCTTTAATTATTTTACATATTAATTAATTGAATGTTTTTAATAAATGTTAAGGACATTTTTTTAACAAATATTTCCTTTTTTTAATTTTAAAATTGTGCTAAATACACTTAATATTATACGTAGTAATTGATTGAATATTACAGTAAATTTCGAAACATTTCCCATTTATCATTTTAAAAATATGAGAAATATACATCATTAATTGTCTTACGTATTAATTAACTGAAAGGGAATGAAAAGCCGAGTGTCTGCGCTCGTTGGCACAGGTTTCCGGTTCCAGTCCCTGCGGTCAATGGATGTTTGCAGTGGTTCGGAATCCACTTTAATCTACTTAATAGGTCCTGGTCAAATATGAGTGTAGGGCATATTGTTGACAACCCTACCCCGAAAAAATCAGCATCATGGAGGCAAGTCAGACTTCTACCTACGGGTGCACCATCACAACAGAAGCTACCCCGTTTCACTTCAACCATGAGATCATACGGGTTCGTGGTACATCTAGATGTATACCAAATGGGATAAGAAACAACAAACAACAACACATTAAAATTCATTAGCGTTTTAAAATGTCGGCTCTTCAAACAATTCATATTACATCGCAAGACGCTACCACACTAATTATTATAAAATCAAACATTTAGACAAGAAAGGATAAAAATTAAATATAAAAATAATAAAATCAGCACTGAAAAACTTGTGCAAAATTGAAAGAAATTTACTACGTTATCTATATTAATCAGCTTCATTCTATGCTGGCTCTAGGAAGCAGCCATCTCTCTATATGTATTCCCTACACAATAACTCATACATAAAATTAATTCATTTTCTCATTACTTTCCCCTTAACTAAAATGGTTGCTTTAAAGCCAGCGATTTCCGCACAAAAAGCAAAATTGCTCATAAATTAAACGTTTCCTGTATTGATGGTTATAACTAGGCTAATTATTCCTTTGTTTAGCATTTTACGGAGCCACTTTAACCTTTAATGCATTGCTGTAAAATCTAAATACATTTCACAATGTAGGAATAATTATTTCCCTGAAAAAATTGAATCCGATAATACCTTTAATTAATTACTACCGTGCAAATGCAAAGGGGTTTTTTTAAATCGAGTTAACGAGAAAAGAGAAAATGCAATTAGAATTCTAAAATCGAAGAAAACTGTTAACCATTTTTTTCTTCTTTTTTTTGCGCCATTTTTCTTTCGGTACCTAAGAACGTTCCATTAAAATAGTGACAAAGAATTTTTTTCTTATTAATATTACGCATTCGTTTCATTTTTTTCTGTTTAATGTGCTCTCTGATAATTTGATTTCTCTATCTTTTTCTGTTTTGTTCTTTTCCATTAGTAGGTATTAGGTTTCTTTATGTGAAATATTTAAATATATTTTTTTCGAGTGGATACCTTTTTATAAATTTTGCTGCTAATGGATTTTTTTTTTATATGTATTTGTTGTTTTTTGTTTTGTTTTGTTTTTGTAGCGTAAATTATCTTGAAAACATTCTTTGCAAGTCTGCTACCTAAAAATTAGATTTTTAAACATAGATGATTTTTTTGTTGTAAGAGAAAAAAGGCAGGTAAAAAAATATCTTATGACCTGTTTTTTTGTTAAAGAAATCAAACCACTTTGAGATGATGAGCTAATGTAATTCTTTAATTATTTTACAAAATAATTAATTAAATGTCTTAATAAATTTCGGGACACATTCTATATTAACAAATAGGGTCATTTTTTATTTTAAAAATATGATAAACACACTTTATTAATTACTTCACATATTAAGTAACTGAATATCATGATACATTTAGAAACACATTCTATTACAATGAATATTTTATGGGTCTAAATGGCCGAGTGTCTAGCGCTCTGTGCCATAGGTTTCGGGTTCGAATCCTAGCGTTAACATGGATTTTTACAGAAGTTCGGAATCCACTTTAAAGCTTAGGTCGATGTCAAATATGTCTACAGGGCGTTGGGCGTAGGGCTGATAAACCTACTCAGTAAAAAAAGTCAGCGTTACGGAGTCAAGTCAGACATCTACCTACGGGGCTCCAACACAACAGAAGGTGCGCTCTCTTTCTTCACCATGAGGCCACGTATTAATTAACAGAATGGCCGAGTGTCTAGCGCTCGGTACCAGAGGTTTCGGGTTCGAGTCCCGGCTGTACCATGAATGTTTGCAGTGGTTATGAATCCACTTTACACCATAAACCCCAGTCAAATATGGCTGTAGTTCGTTGGACGTAGGTCTGGCAAACCTACCCAGTATAAAAAAAAACGCGTCACGGAACCAAGTCGGATTTCTACCTACGAGTGCTCCATCACAACAGAAGCTTCCCCCTTTCCCTTCAATCATGAGACCACACGGGTTCGTGGACTGGGTCTAAATGTTGTTGTCTACCAAGTGGAATAAGACACAACAACAACACATTAAAATTCATTAGCGTTTTAAAATGTCGGCTCTTCAAACAAACCATATTAGATCGCAAGACGTTAGCAAACTAATCATTATAAAATAAAAATACTGCGGCAAGAAAGGAAAAAAAAAATTAAATAAAAAATTATAAAATGAGCACTGAAAAAAAATTGTGCAAAACAGAAAGAACTTTTTGCTGGCTTTATTATATGCTCGCTTTAGGAAGCAGCTATCTCTAAATATGTATTCCCTACACAATAACTCACACATAAAATTAATTCATTTCCTCATTACTTTCCTTTTAACTAAAATGATTGTTTTAAAGCCAAAAAGGAAAATTGTTCATAAATTAAACGTTTCATGTATTGATGGTTATAACTAAGTTAATTATTCCTTTGTTTAGCATTTTAGGAAGTCACTTGAACCTCTAATGCATTGCTGTAAAATCTAAATGCATTTCACAATGTGGGAATAATTATTTCCCTGAGAAAAATTGAATACGATAATACCTTGAATTAATTACTATCTTGCGAATGCAAAGGGTTTTTTTAAATCCGAGTTAACGAGAAAAGAGAAAATGCAATTAGAATTCTAAAATCGAAGAATGTTAACCATTTTTTTTTCTTCTTCTTTTTGTGCCATTTTTCTTTCGATACCTAAGAACGTTCCATTAAAATAGTGACATAAAATTTTTTTTTTCTTATTAATATTACGCATTCGTTTCATTTTTTTTTTTGCTGTTTAATGTGCACTGTTCATTTGATTTCTCTATCTTTTTTTCTGTTTTGTTCTTTTCCATTAGTAGGTATTAGGTTTCTTTATGCGAAATATTTGAATGTATTTTTACGAGTGGATACCTTTTTAAAAATTTTCCTGCTAATGGATTTTTATTTTTATATATGTATTTGTTGTTTTTTTGTAGCGTAAATTACCTTGAAAACCTGCTTGGCAAGTCTGCTACCTAAAAATTAGATTGTAAGACATGGATAAATTTTTTTTTAAGTTAAGAGAAAAAAAATGCTGGTACAAAAATAACTTTATGGTCCGTTTTTGGTGACAGAAATCAATTATCTTTGAAGTGATGTGTTCTTAAAATCGTAATGTAATTCTCTATTTATTTTAAATATTAATTAATTAAATACTTTAATAAAATTTGGGACACTTTTTTATTCGAATATGCTTATTTGTCATTTTAAAAATATGATAAATACACTTTATTAATTAATTTATGTGTTAATTAATTAAATTTTAGAATAAATTTCGAAACTCATTCTATTGGAAAAAATTTGCACATTTTTTATTTTACAAATATGATCAATATATTTTATTAATTACTTCACATATTAAGTAACTGAATAGATGATAACTTTGGAAACACATTTTATTGGAACAAATATTTTTATTTTCATTTTAAAAATATGATAAATACACTACATTAATTATTTTACATATTATTTAACTGAACAGGCTTGAATGGCCGAATGTCTAGTGCTGGGTGCCACAGGTTTCGGGTTCGAGTCACGGCGGCGGCATGGATGTTTGTAGTGTTTCGGTATCCCTTTTAAACCCTAGGTCCCGGTCAAATATGACTGTAGTTCGTTGGGCGTAGGGTTGACGACCCTACCCAATAACACAGTTGGCGTCGCTGAACCAAATCAGACTTTTACCTAGGGGTGCTCCATCACAACAAAAGCTGCCTCCTTTCCCTTCAACCATGAGACCACACGGGTTCGCGGTCTTGGTCTAGATGTCTACCAAATAGGATAAGAAACAACAACAACAACACATTAAAATTCATTAGCTTTTAAAATGTCGGGTCTTCAAACAAACTATATTAGATCGCTATAAGAGTAGTTATTATAAAATAAAACACTGAGACAAGAAAGGATAAAAATTACGCAATTAAAAATGAAAATAATAAAATAAGCATTGAAAATATTGTGCAAAACAGAAAGAACTTTACTACATCATATATGTTAATCAGCTTCATTATATGCTGGCTTTAGGAAGCGGCTCTCTCTCCATGTGTATTCCCTACACAATAACTCATACATAGAATTAATTTATTTTCTCATTACTTTCCCTTTAACTAAAATGATTGTTTTAAAGCCAAAAAAAGAAATTTGCTCATAAATTAAACGTTTCATGTATTGATGGCTGTAACTAAGTTAATTGTTCCTTTGTTTAGCATTTTAGGGAGCTACTTGAACCTCTAATGCATTGCTGTAAAATCTAAATGCATTTCACAATGTCGGAATAATTATTTCTCTGAGAAAAATTGAATACGATAATACCTTGAATTAATTACTAATGTGCAAATGTAAAGGGGTTTTTTTTAAATCGAGTTAACGAGAAAAGAGAAAATGAAATTAGAATTCTAAAATCGAAGAATACTGTTTAGCATTTTTTTTTTTTTCTTTTTTGCACCATTTTCTTTCGATACCTAAGAGCGTTCCACTAAAATAGTGACTGAGAATTATTTTTCTTATTAATATTACGCATTCGTTTCATTTTTCTTTTAATGTGCACTGATAATTTGATTTCTCTGTCTTTTTCTGTTTTGTTCTTTTCCATTAGTAGGTATTAGGTTTCTTTATGTGTAATATTTAAATGTGTTTTTTCGAGTGGATACCTTTTTTATAAATTTTTCTGCTAATGGATTTTTATTTTTATGTGTATTTGTTGTTGTTGTTGTTTGTAGCGTAAATTATCTTGAAATCATTCTTGACTAGTCTGCTACCTTAAAAATTATATTTTATGACATGGATAATTTTTTTACGCAAAGAGAAAAATTCAGGTAAAAAAAAACATTATGACCTTTTTTGGGAAAGAAATCAAACCCTAAATTTTCATAAAATCTTAATGGAATTGTTTAATTATTTTACATAATAATTAATTGAATGTTTTAATAAGTTTTGGGACATATTTTATTGGAACAAATATACACATTTTTTTATTTAAAAATGCGATAAACTTACCTTATTAATTACATCCCATAATAAGTAACTGAATATCATTATAAACATCAAAACATATTCTGTTGGAACAAATATTTTCATTCTAAATTTTTAAAATAAGGTAAATACACTTCATTAATTATTTTATATATTAATTATCTCAATGGGCCTGAATGGCCGTGTGTCTGGAGCTCGGTGCCCCAGGTTTCGGATTAGAGTACAGGCGGTGCCACGGATATATGTAATGGTTCGAATCCACTTTAAGCCATAGGTCCCGGTCAAATATGTTTATAGGGCGTTGGGCGTAGGGTTGACAACCCTATCCAGTAAAAATATCAGCGTCAGGGAGCCAAGTCAGGCTTCAACCCACAGGTGCTATATGACAACAGAGGCTGCCCCCTTTCCCTTCAACCATGAGACCACACGGGTTGGTGGACTGGGTCTAAATGTTGCTGTCTACCAAATGGGATAAGAAACAACAACACATTAAAATTCATTAGCGTTCTAAAATGTCAACTCTTCAAACAAACCATATTAGCTAACATGACGCTAGCAGACTCATTATTATACAACAAAACACTGACACAAGAAAGGATAAAAATTAAATATAAAAATGACAAAATTAGCATTGGAAAAATTGTGCTAAACAGAAAGGAATTTACTACATCATGTATGTTAATCAGCTTCATTATATGCTGGCTTCAGGAAACAGCCATCTCTCTATATGTATTCCCTACACAATAACTCATTCATGAAATTAATTCAATTTCTCATTACTTTCCCTCTAACTAAAATGATTGTTTTAAAGCCAAAAAGGAATATTGCTCATAAATTAAACGTTTCATGTATTGATGGTTATAACTAAGTTAATTATTCCTTTGTTTAGCATTTTAGGAAGCCACTTGAACCTCTAATGCATTGCTGTAAAATCTAAATACATTTCACAATGCAGGAATAATTATTTCCCTGAGAAAAATTGAATACGATAATACCTTGAATTAATTACCATCGTGCAAATGCAAAGGGGTTTTTTCAAATCCGAGTTAACGAGAAAAGAGAAATGCAATTAGAATTCTAAAATCGAAGAAAACTGTTAACCATTTTTTTTTTTTTTTTTTTTTTTTTTTGCGCCATTTTTCTTTCGATACCTAAGAACGTTCCATTAAAATAGTGACAAAGATTTTTTTCTTATTAATATTACGCATTCGTTTACTTTTTTTCTGTTTTATGTGCACTGATAATTTGATTTCTCTATCTTTTTCTGTTTTGTTCTTTTCCATTAGTAGGTATTAGGTTTCTTTATAAATATTTAAATGTATTTTTTTCGAGTGGATACCTTTTTATAAATATTCCTGCTAATGGATTTTTATTTTTAAATATGTATTTGTTGTTTTTTTGTAGCGTAAATTATCTTGAAAACCTGCTTGGCAAGTCTGCTACCTAAAAATTAGATTGTAAGACATGCATAAATTTTTTTAAGCAAAGAGAAAAAATGCAGGTACAAAAATAACTTTATGGTCCGTTTTTTGGTGACAGAAATCAATTATCTTTGAAGTGAGGTGTTCTTAAAATCGTAATGTAATTCTCTATTTATTTTAAATATTAATTAATTGAATACTTTAATAAAATTTGGGACACTTTTTATTCGAATATGCTTATTTGTCATTTTAAAATATGATAAATACACTTTATTAATTAATTTATGTATTAATTAATTAAATTTCAGAATAAATTCTATTGGAAAAAATTTGCCCATTTTTTATTTTACAAATATGATCAATATATTTTATTAATTACTTCACGTATTAGGTAACTGAATAGCATGATAAGTTTGGAAACACATTTTATTGGAACAAGTATTTTTATTTTCATTTTAAAAATATGATAAATACACTTCATAAATTATTTTACATATTATTTAACTGAACAGGCTTGAATCGCCGAGTGTCTAGTGCTGGGTGCCACAGGTTTCGGGTTCGAGTCACGGCGGCGGCATGGATGTTTGTAGTGTTTCGGTATCCCTTTTAAACCCTAGGTCCCGGTCAAATATGACTGTAGTTCGTTGGGCGTAGGGTTGACGACCCTACCCAATAACACAGTTGGCGTCACTGAGCCAAATCAGACTTTTACCTAGGGGTGCTCCATCACAACAAAAGCTGCCTCCTTTCCCTTCAACCATGAGACCACACGGGTTCGCGGTCTTGGTCTAGATGTCTACCAAATAGGATAAGAAACAACAACAACAACACATTAAAATTCATTAGCTTTTAAAATGTCGGGTCTTCAAACAAACTATATTAGATCGTTATAAGACTAGTTATTACAAAATAAAACACTGAGACAAGAAAGGATAGAAATTACGCAATTAAAAATGAAAATAATAAAATAAGCATTGAAAATATTGTGCAAAACAGAAAGAACTTTACTACATCATATATGTTAGTCAGCTTCATTATATGCTGGCCTTAGGAAGCGGCTCTCTCTCCATATGTATTCCCTACACAATAACTCATACATAGAATTAATTCATTTTCTCATTACTTTCCTTTTAACTAAAACGATTGTTTTAAAGCCAAAAAAGAAAATTACTCATAAATTAAACGTTTCATGTATTGATGGTTATAACTAAGTTAATTATTACTTTGTTTAGCATTTTAGGGAGCCACTTGAACCTTTAATGCATTGCTGTAAAATCTAAATGCATTTCACAATGTAGGAACAATTATTTCCTTGAGAAAAATTGAATGCGCTAATACCTTGAATTAATTACTATCTTGCGAATGCAAAGGGGTTTTTTGAAATCCGAATTAACGAGAAAAGAGAAAATGCAATTAGAATTCTAAAATCGAAGAAAACTGTTAACCATTTTTTCTTCTTTTTTTTTTTGCGCCATTTTTCTTTCGATACCTAAGAACGTTCCATTAAAATAGTGACAAAGAATTTTTTTTTCTTATTAATATTACGCATTCGTTTCATTTTTTTCTTTTTAATGTGCACTGTTAATTTGATTTCTCTATCTTTTTCTGTTTTGCTCTTTTCCATTAGTAGGTGTTAGGTTTCTTTATGTAAAATATTTAAATGTATTTTTCGAGTGGATACCTTTTTATAAATTTTACTGCAAATGGATTTTTATTTTTATATGTATTTGTTGATTTTTGTTTTGTTGTTTGTAGCGTAAATTATCTTGAAAACATTCTTTGCAAGTCTGCTACCTAAAAATTAGATTTTGAAACATGGATGATTTTTTTGTTGTAAGAGAAAAAAGGCAGGTAAAAAAATACCTTATGATCTGTTTTATTGTTAAAGAAATCAAACCACTTTGTGCTGATGAGCTAATGTAATTCTTTTTATTATTTGACAAATTAATTAATTAAATGTCTTAATAAATTTCGGGACACATTCTATATTAACAAATAAGGTCATTTTTTATTTTAAAAATATGATAAACACACTTTATTAATTACTTCACATATTAAGTACCTGAATATCATGATAAATTTAGAAACACATTCTATTAGAATGAATATTTTATGGGTCTAAATAGCCGAGTGTCTAGCGCTCTGTGCCACAGGTTTCGGTTCGAATCCTAGCGTTAACATGGATTTTTACAGAAGTTCCGAATCCACTTTAAAGCTTAGGTCGATGTCAAATATGTCTACAGGGCGTTGGGCGTAGGGCTGATAAACCTACTCAGTAAAAAGTCAGCGTTACGGAGTCAAGTCAGACATCTACCTACGGGTGCTCCAACACAACAGAAGGTGCGCTCTCTTTCTTCACCATGAGGCCACGTATTAATTAACTGAATGGCCTGAATGGCCGAGTGTCTAGTGCTCGGTACCAGAGGTTTTCGGGTTCAAGACCCGGCTGTACCATGAATGTTTGCAGTGGTTCTGAATCCACTTTACACCATAAACCCCGGTCAAATATGACTGTAGGTCTGGCAAACCTACCCAGTAAAAAAAATAACGCGTCACGGAGCCAAGTCAGATTTCTACCTACGAGTGCTCCATCACAACAGAAGCTTCCCCTTTCCTTCAACCATGAGACCACACGGGTTCGTGGACTTGGTCTAAATGTTGCTGTCTACCAAGTGGGATAAGACACAACAACAACACATTAAAATTCATTAGCGTTTTAAAATGTCGGCTCTTCAAACAAACCATATTAGATCGCAAGACGTTAGCAAACTAATCATTATAAAATAAAATACTGCGGCAAGAAAGGAAAAAAATTAAATAAAAAAATTATAAAATGAACACTGAAAAAAATTGTGCAAAACAGAAAGAACTTTATGCTGGCTTTATTATATGCTCGCTTTAGGAAGCAGCTATCTCTAAATATATATTCCCTACACAATAACTCATACATAAAATTAATTCATTTTCACATTACTTTCCTTTTAACTAAAATGATTGTTTTGAAGCCGAAAAGGAAAATTGCTCATAAATTAAACGTTTCATGTGTATTAATGGTTATAACTAAGTTAATTATTCCTTTGTTTAGCATTTTAGGAAGTCACTTGAACCTCTAATGCATTGCTGTAAAATCTAAATGCATTTCACAATGTAAGAATAATTATTTCCCTGAGAAAAATTGAATACGATATTACCTTGAATTAATTACTATCGTGCAAATGCAAAGGGGTTTTTTAAATCCGAGTTAACGAGAAAAGAGAAAATGAAATTAGAATTCTAAAATCGAAGAATGTTAACCATTTTTTTTTCTTCTTCTTTTTTGTGCGCCATTTTTCTTTCGATACCTAAGAACGTTCCATTAAAATAGTGACATAGAATTTTTTTTTCTTATTAATATTACGCATTCGTTTCATTTTTTTCTGTTTAATGTGCTCTCTGATAATTTGATTTCTCTATCTTTTACTATTTTGTTCTTTTCCATTAGTAGGTATTAGGTTTCTTTATGCGAAATATTTGAATGTATTTTTACGAGTGGATACCTTTTTTAAAAATTTTCCTGCTAATGGATTTTTATTTTTATGTAGGTATTTGTTGTTTTTTTTTTTGTAGCGTAAATTATCTTGAAAACATTCTTGGCAAGTCTGCTACCTAAAAATTAGATTGTAAGACATGGATAAATTTTTTTAAGCTAAGAGAAAAATGCCGGTACAAAAATAACTTTATGGTCCGTTTTTGGTGACAGAAATCAATTATCTTTGAAGTGATGTGTTCTTAAAATCGTAATGTAATTCTCTATTTATTTTAAATATTAATTATTTGAATACTTTAATAAAATTTGGGACACTTTTTATTCGAATATGCTTATTTGTCATTTTAAAAATATGATAAATACACTTTGTTAATGAATTTATGTATTAATTAATTAAATTTTAGAATAAATTTCGAAACTCATTCTATTGGAAAAATTTGCACATTTTTTATTTTACAAGTATGATCAATATATTTTATTAATTACTTCACATATTAAGTAACTGAATAGCATGATATGTTTGGAAACATATTTTATTGGAACAAGTATTTTTATTTTCATTTTAAAAAATATGATAAATACACTTCATTACTTATTTTACATATTAATTAACTAAACAGGCTTGAATGGCCGAGTGTCTAGTGCTGGGTGCCACAGGTTTCGGGTTCGAGTCACGGCGACGGTATGGATGTTTGTAGTGTTTCGGTATCCCTTTTAAACCCTAGGTCCCGGTCAAATATGACTGTAGTTCATTGGGCGTAGGGTTGACGACCCTACCCATAACACAGTTGGCGTCACTGAGCCAAATCAGACTTTACTTAGGGTGCTCCATCACAACAGAGGCTGCCTCCTTTCCCTTCAACCTTGAGACCACACGGGTTCGCGGTCTTGGTCTAGATGTCTACCAAGTGGGATAAGAAACGACAACAACAACACATTAAAATTCATTAGCTTTTAAAATGTCGGGTCTTCAAACAAACTATATTAGATCGCTATAAGACTAGTTATTACAAAATAAAACACTGAGACAAGAAAGGATAAAAATTACGCAATTAAAAATGAAAATAATAAAATAATCATTGAAAATATTGTGCAAAACAGAAAGAACTTTACTACATCATATATGTTAATCAGCTTCATTATATGCTGGCTTTAGGAAGCGGCTCTCTCTCCATTTGTATTCCCTACACAATAACTCATACATAAAATTAATTTATTTTCTCATTACTTTCCCTTTAACTAAAATGATTGTTTTAAAGAAAAAAAAAGAAATTTGCTCATAAATTAAACGTTTCATGTATTGATGGCTATAACTAAGTTAATTTTTCTTTGTTTAGCATTTTAGGGAGCTACTTGAAACTCTAATGCATTGCTGTAAAATCTAAATGCATTTCACAATGTAGGAACAATTATTTCCTTGAGAAAAATTGAATGCGATAATACCTTGAATTAATTACTATCGTGCAAATGCAAAAGGGGTTTTTTTAAATCCTAGTTAACGAGAAAAGAGAAAATGCAATTAGAATTCTAAAAATCGAAGAAAACTGTTAACCATTTTTTTTTTTTTTTTTTTGCGCCATTTTTCTTTCGATACCTAAGAACGTTCCATTAAAATAGTGAGAAAGATTTTTTTTTTTCTTATTAATATTACGCATTCGTTTCATTTTTTTCTGTTTTATGTGCACTGATAATTTGATTTCTCTATCTTTTTTCTGTTTTGTTCTTTTCCATTAGTAGGTATTAGGTTTCTTTATGTGAAATATTTGAATGTATTTTTTTTCGAGTGGATACCTTTTTAAAAATTTTTCTGCTAATGGATTTTTATTTTTATATATGTATTTGTTGTTTTTTGTAGCGTAAATTATCTTGAAAACCTGTTGGCAAGTCTGCTACCTAAAAAATTAGATTTTATGACTAACTGATTCTCTCTAACTGATTTTTTTACGGTAAGAGAAAAAGGCAGGTAAAAAAAAAATGTATTTTATGACCAGTTTTTTTTGTGAAACTTCTTTGAACTGATGTGTTCATAAAATCTTAATGTAATTCTTTAATTATTTTACATATTAATTAATTGGATGTTTTAATAAATGTTAGGGACATATTTTATTGGAACAAATATACCTATTTTTCATTTTAAAATTATGATAAATACATTTCATTTATTTTACTTTGTAATTAACTAAATGTTACATTAAACTTTGAAACACATTCTATTGGAAGAAATATTCTCATTCTTCATTCTAAAAATATGATGAACACAAATTGTATGTATGAAAATAACTATATGATGAACTGTATGTATAAAACTGATGTATTAAAAGTGTTGCTTATGATAAATATTGTTGTCGCATAAGAGTTTAAAAGAATCCTGGCATAAAAATTCAGCAATTTTAAACAGTCTATTCTACTGTTAAGTATATTGTAGCATTTTTCCCACTGGAAGAGTTGTGGCATTTCTTTCCCACGAGAGAGGATTGTAGTACATTCTTTTACAACTACATAATAAATACCCATCACTCAAATTTGTATATTGCATCAATATTTGTATCTGCGAATTTTTGCACTAATGAGAACAGCCTGTCACTGAAATCTCACAGCAGATATTCAGTGTCATGCATAATGAGACTCACGAAAATTAGTGGTTGTCTGTCTTCTACAAACGATCTTCAGATGGAATATGGACTACACCATGAGTTGTTCAATCGTGATGGGTGGACTGAGGAGAGAGAAAATGTCTACTCCAATGGGAAGTGAGGAAAGTTGACCCCCCCCTGATGGATTATCATAAAGGAAGGTTTTAGAAGAGAAAAGAAGGAGAGTTCTGAAACTAGTCGACAAAGAGTATTGTTTTTCTCTGAAGTAACAGAATATGTCGGAGTTTACGTCTGTTTTTAAAGTGAGGTCCTTGAGGTTTCCTGTACCACGCCGTGATAATTAAGGTCTGCTGCAGACCTCGTGTTTTGAGATTCGATGTGGACTCAAGAACTCTAAGAAAAATCTCCGACCTTGGGTTGACTGTACTTGTGATTTAATCGTGCACTTGCAAATCAAATTTAATTCTTTACTTCTCATTTCTCTGTATAATAACCCAGAGTATTTTATCTGAATATATATGTAGTGCTTGTAAATAAAAAATTAAAGTGTCTCCAAGCTTCTGAAAGTGGACTTCTTCTTACAGTCGTTATTAGGTCCAGTATAGGCCGAGACATTACAATATTATTTCGTGATTAATGATTTTTATAATTAGCTGAATGCTCCAAAACAAATGCCCATACAACAAAATGTTTCGAAACATATTCTATGGATACAAATATGCCATTTTTCATTTATAAAATATGATAAATACACTTTGTTAAAATATTTGTTTACGTAAAAGAGTTTATATTTGTTTACTTAAGAAAATGCATAAATAAAATTTCAGTGATTTTGAGTAGTCTCTTCCATTATGATATACTACTTAGTCCAAAATGTTCTTAGACCAACTTTCAATTTAAATTTCGCTGACATACAGTACTTCAATTTTTCTTTTCTTTTTTTTTAGGTTGTTGGCACTTTTTGACATCTTTGTAAAATTTTACCTCAAAATATTCATTAGTGTTTGAGTTACGCTTGGCTTTAGGAGATGCTAAAACCGATTCCGGCAATCTTTGAAATGTCAAAGAACTCGCATTCAATTTTGTTTGCGGAAACGTATAGAATGATGCAAAAGTCATTCGGTGAGCATTCCTATATCGGAAAGAAATGTGTAGAAGTGGTAAAAACAGTTCAAAGAAGACAGAGAACGCGTTGAAGTCTAAGAGCCCATTGGTCGACCATCAAACTCAACCGACGAAACACACGTACAAAAAAATTACAGATTTGGTGCTTGCAAACCGTCGATTTACAATTAGAGACCTTTGCTGCTGAAGTTCAAAAGGATCGGTCAATTCCATTTTGGGCCTCAAATGCGTCAAATCTCGATTAGTACCGAAAACACTGAATGCGCCAGCTCAAACTGCATTGATTCTTCGTGACTTTTTCGCCAAAAGGAAACCCATATCGTTCCACAACCACCGTATTCACACCGTGAGACTTCTGTCTATTCCCTAAACTCAAAAGACCACTCCGGGGACACCGTTTTGAGTCGATTGAAGAGATTCAACGTGAATCGTCGCGCGCTTTGAAGGCCATCCCTGGCGATGACTTTTTAGCGTTGCATTGAGGATTGGAAAAAAGTTGGCATAAGTGTATTGTGTTCAGAGGGGATTTCTTTGAAGGCGATGAAATAAATTTGGAAGAATAAATAAAGAGTTTTTGAAAAAAATTGGTCTTACTTTTTGCGCTCAGTAGTATATTATTTTGTGATTAATTATTTTACATATATTAATTAGCTTAAATTTGGAAATACATCCTGTTGACACAAATATGCCCATTTTTTTTTAAAAAGATGATAAATGCACTTTAAAACTGCTTTTACGATAAAGATTGGGCATAGATATATATTATTTTTGTGATTAATTATTTTAAATATTTAGCTGAATGCTCCAAAATAAATTTCGAAACACATTCTATTAGTAGAAATATGCTCATTGTTCCTTTTAAAAATATGATATATGCACTTTATTACAATTTTCACTTACGAAAATGATTTGTGGTTTAATTTTCTAAATCATGGAAATAATATTTTAACAATTTTGAGTAATATTTCTATTGCGATTATGCATCTCAATTAGTGGTAAATTGACTTTAATTTACATCAAACCAATAAATTAAACAGCCAGTCTATTCTAGGCAGTTTAATTCACAATAAATCTTCATAAGTGTGTTTATAAATTGTTGGAAAACGGAGTTATATTAGAGTTATATTTAATATTTTAAATGTTAGAATGCTTTTGAGATATTAAGAAATAAAATGAGAGAAATTTCTCCCTTAAAATATTTCAGTTTTTGTTCAATATATGCATATTTATTTTTATATTTTCACTTAAACTTGACAAATTTTCACTCACAAACATATTTATTTATAGATTTCCCATTGAAAAGATTCATTCTCACATAAAACTGCTTATTGATTTTAGTTTGTCACTCTATATATTCATCTTGTGCACACTTTAGGCTAATTACATTGTCATCTACAGTTTAACGTATATTCCAAACCAACAACAAATATCCATGAATTGTTTATTGAAAATTCATGAGGTCATTTATTTTCATTCTCCAATTTTTGCTGAATTTTGATGTCCTGTATTTTATCTATTATAGCAAGTTGACTTTTATAAGATCACCTGAAAAATAAATTATAATTATATATATATTAAATTCGTCAAAATAAATTTTTAATAACATAAAAAGATGAAGTGTAGTAATTAACTGGATGCAATGTGATCTTTGTGATGCAATCCAGCAAATAGACAAAATACTGTGTGACTTCACGAGATTATTTTGTTTACAAATTATAAAAATTTCCTTGTATACAGCATTTGGAAGAGAAAATTCGAAAACTTTGTTTTGTTTGGGTACTTCCTAACTGCTCTAATGTGACTCCTGACCGATAACATCCGACATAAACTTACCTCTTGTGACTTCTTTCAGGGTATATACCAGGGGTCTCCAAACTACGGCCCGCCAGTGTCATCCATCCGGCCCGCGACAGCAAACAGCTTATTGTTGCTGTAATAAGTTGGATAAAAACACATAAAGTTAATAACTCGGTTTTATTGGCTTTCTAGGTAAAGCAATGTCAAGCATAATACGCGGAAAATTTCACTAACAAGTAACAACTAACAAATAATTGAAATGAATCCCACTAACATTATAAACTAGTGAACATACCACGGTTACCCTCGGTAGTTATGTTGGGGGTAAAGAGTATTGTATATGTATGTATATCGATGTTTGAAATGTACATATCCTGAATCAAATGATTTTTATCCTGAAAATCGCTCAAAAACGGTAAAAAAAGCTAAATGAACGCGAATGAAACCACGAGGTATCCACTTGTAAAAAATACTAATGAGATTTGTGTAATTGTGATTTTTCAATGACAATAGTTTGTATTAGAAAGCGTATGCTTGCTCAGAGCGCGTATACTCGGCGACTAATCTAGAAATTATAGATAATGGCAGAACAATTAAAAACGGTTTTGGCCCTTGGTACTTACTGGAGTAAACAGTATGGCCCTAAGGCTGGAAAGTTTGGAGAACCCTGGTATAGACAGGTCAACATCTCATAAATTATGTAGAATAAGAATCCTCGTTTGGAGAGCATAGAAGTGGTCTATGCATAATTATCGAAAAAAGTAATATAAATATTCGAGACTTCAAAATAATTTTTTAAAAGATGAAGCAATTATCTAGATACAAAGTGATGAAATCCAGGTATCTACACAACATTAGGTAGAGAAAATTTGTATAGAACAAAAGTTTTGTTTTGTGTACTTCATAAGTGACTTCAGACAGACTAACTAATCTCTATACTCTCGACTTACCGATAATTTACCTCTTGTGACTTCTCTACATGGTAGAGACAGGTTAACATCTCATAAACAGTGCAGAATAAAGATACTCGCTTGGGGAACATAAAGTTGCCGATTATTTAACAAAATTGCCGAAAAAAATATGACGCCAATCCGGTATACAGAAAATAAGCTGCAGTAACTGTTGTTATTTCATATGGCACTGCCATTGCCTAATTGCTCAAAAATGATTACCAAGGATTACGAGGCTTTCACACACGCCATATAATGGCTAACCATTGTAACACTATGCAAAGTTATGTGGTATCGTGTGAGCCAAAACTGATATGTTCACTGATAATTCTTTCTTTTAACCACCAATAATCAAAATTAAAAATTATCCTGAAATGTTTAATTCTTTGTAATTTCACCTGGAAAGCAATATTCAATGAAAAGAAAGTGTAAAACAATTCGTTACGAAAACAATAACTAACATGAAACAAGTGCTCACTGCTTGACAGATATTCTTAAAACAAGTTCCTTTCACCTGAAAAACAATATTTACTGAAAAGAAAGTGACAAATATTCGTTAAGACAACAATAACTAACAATAAACAAGTGCTCACTTCATGACAGATATTCTTAAAACAAATGTTTCTCTTGAAAAACAATATTCACTGAAAAAAAAAGTGTCAAAGATTCGTTAAGAAAAACAATATTTACTGAAAAGAAAGTGCCAAAGATTCGTTAAAAACTAAACAAGTGCTAAAAGTAAACTCACTAAACAAGTGTTCACTGCGTGACAGATGTTCTTAAACAAGCCTTTCTCCTGAAAAACAATATTTACTGAAAAGAAAGTCAAAGATTCTTTAAGAAAACAATATTTACTGAAAAAAAGTATCAAAGATTCGTTAAGAAACAATATTTACTGAAAAGAAAGTGTCAAAGATACGTTAAGAAAAACAATATTTACTGAAAAGAAAGTGTCAAGGATTCGTTAAGAAACAATATTTACTAAAAAGAAAGTGTCAAAGATTCGTTAAGAAAACAATATTTACTCAAAAGAAAGTGTCAAAGATACGTTAAGAAAACAATATTTACTGAAAAGAAAAAATGTCAAGGATTGGTTAAGAAAACAATAACTAACATTAAACAAGTGCTCACTGCGTGACAGATGTTCTTAAAACAAACCTTTCTCTTGAAAAACAATATTCACTGAAAAGAAAGTGTCAAAGATTCATTAAGAAAACAATGTTTACTGAAAAGAAAGTGTCAAAGATTCGTTAAGAAAATAATATTTACTGAAAAGAAAGTGGCAAAGATTCGTTAAGAAAACAATATTTACTCAAAGAAAGTGTCAAAGATTCGTTAAGAAAACGATACTGGAAAGAAAGTGTCAAAGATTCGTTAAGAAAAACAATATTTACTGAAAAGAAAGTGTCGAAGATTCTTAAGAAAACAATATTTACTGAAAAGAAAGTGTCAAAGATTCTTTAAGAAAAACAATAACTGACATGAAACAAGTGCTCACTGCGTGACTGGATATTCTTAAAAGCAAACCTTTCTCCTGAAAAACAATATTCACTGAATAGAAAGTGTCAAAGATTCGTTATGAAAACAATAACCAACATTAAACAAGTGCTCACCACGTCACAGATCTTCTTAAAACAAACCTTTCTCTTGAAAAGCAATATTCACTGAATAGAAAGTGTCAAAGATTCGTTAAGAAAACAATAACCAACATTAAGCAAGTGACCTTTCTCCTGAAAAATAACATTTACTGAAAAGAAAGTGTCAAAGATCTGTTATGAAAAACAATAACC